>JAPVRG010239738.1:2886-17217 GCA_029783565.1 Rhagoletis cerasi
AGCATTCCTCGCATAGTTGGTAGAAAAATGTTTGATATAAAATGGGTAATGAGCACCAAGGGTCCTAGAGGGAATTAGGAAATTAATCAACAGAAGCAGAGCGGGGCAATCGATGTCCCCGCTAATCACCCCAAATATGAAGGATAGGGAGAGCGTGCATTTGATTGCTCATCAGTTGATTTACCTTAAACCCAGAGGCTGGAGTTCGATTTAAAATTTTTTTTATTAATTTATTTCATTTGCCTGTTTTTTATTGAGATAAAGTTTATCTTCATATTATCGTTAAGCGCGCATTTATCTTTTGCACATTTCTAGAACTACTTCGTTTCAGATTACATAAAAAAAATTCAATTAGAAAATTGTAATTTAAAAATTACTGTAATTGTCCATGGGAGCCTTTAAGATCACGATTACTTACGATTTTTTCCAAAATAAAGATTATTGTAATGGTAATCTAAGATTCCTTCGTTGGACGATAACAGCAATATTAATTTAATAATGTTTGAAATGACAATCAAATTAATCGTAATCCGAGATGCAGTCAATCATTACACATGTAATCCTCATCGCCCAGCTCTGCTGCCATCATGACGGATTGAGTTTGTGCCCATGTATTTTTGTTTTTATACCCGAGCACACTTTTACACAAGGGTATTATAACTTTGTTCGCATAACGGTTGTAACAGCCTAATGGAATCGAAATGGATATAGACATATATAAACCAAAATGCTCAGAATGAAAACAGAAATCGATTAAGCCATGTCCGTCCATCCGTCCGTCTGTGAACACGATAACTCGAGTAAAAATTGAGATATCTCAACGAAACTTAGTACGCATACTTCCGTTGGGATAAGGACGGATGGTATTGAAAATGGGCGAAATCGGACAATAACCACGCCTACCTCCCATATAACGCTGAAGCTTATTGAATCAAAATTGATATTTGCAATGACATATTAACGAGTAATAATAGGATTATAAGTTTTTGAAAAATGGGCGTAGCCACGCCCACTTATGGATTTATATGTATATCTCGGTAACCGCTTTACCAATTTCTGCCAAACTTGGCTCAAGTGTTAATCTTGGTCCAACATAGAACAGGGTTGAAAATTTTTTGAAATCAGACAATAACGGCAATTTACAGAAATGCAAAATCTGTCATAAATCAGTAACTACTAGGGTCATTGACTCGGTTTTTCCAAACCGGTTTTAACCGGTTTTTTGCATATTTTTAGACGGTTTTTTTTTGAAATCTTAGTTTTTCGAATACCGACTAAGCCTGTTTATTTACCTAGTTCACCTAGTTTGTTTATATTCCAGAATCTAAGACGTCTAAATATTTATTTAATTTATTAAAAATGGAACTAGAATTTTTTGAAATCTATATCTGAATACTGGAACATTTTCCACTGCAGAAAATAACAAAAAAAGCAAAAGGAAACACGAACGAACATTTTTAACTGTTTTTTTTTCTTGTACCAGCTTACTAAACTCGGCCCAAATCAGTGAATCGACTACATGTAGGGAGAGGTATGTTCGATCAGCTGATGTGAGTGGGCATGTGAAGAGGTGGTTAGCGTCATCTGGGCATCTTATTCAAAATAGACAGAGTAGTTTAATGTTCTACAATATAATCGTGCATACTTACAAGTGAAATAAGAATCAGCTGTTTTCCAGAAACGCCTCACAGCTGAGATCACCTGAATTCAATTAGTACAGGGTTACAGTCAATATCTTTAAAAAACTTCAAACTTACTCTGACGAAAACAGCAAAAATAGTTAGATTAAGTGCATGAGTTATTGATCAAAACGCTTTAAGTTATTGAAATGATAAACAAAAAATCGAACTGACTAAATTAAATGCATATTTTGCCAATTTTTAAGTCTATTTTATTAACTTTAGTCACTTTTAACATCTCGAGAACACCATGTTGAACACTTGACAGGATATTTTTAATTTTTACGGGATATTAAATTTTGCTATACAGAAGAACATTTTCCACTTGTAAGTATGCACGATGTACAATATTCAGAATGGACTTGTGTCGAAGTATCGCGCGTCTCACGAAGCGACGCAAGCTATCCGTCTGAGATAGGTGGATGTGGGTCTCCGATGATGGAATTCAAGGGGCGAGAGTTGACGAAGGTGTTGAATGATTCTCGATGAATGTCTTTCAAGGCCTGTATATGTATAAGAGGCTATGGGATATATTCATAGTAAAAATAAAGCCACCTCTGTTTCCTACATAACGGTAGGTTTCAGAATCGTGAAAAAAACGATGTTTAATACGTGCGCCGGGTATTTAATGTTCGGTTTCGCCATAACTTAGACTTCTTTACTTGTTATTACTAACAACCTGTTCCCGGTATTCTGTGCAATGCCATACCTCTTTTAATAAATGTTAAATGTCATAGAAATCTTCTTTGAATCAACCACTACAACCGGGGTGAATCGCGTCCCAGTCGTATTAACGGTTTAGAAGAACAATGAAGGCAAACATACAAACATTAATTTTTATTTATATGTGTACATTAGGCTGTCACATATTTGCATGGACAGATTTTTTTTTTTAGACTTATTTTCGGTCTCACCCCCCAAAAAGTTAAGCTTGGGTACAAAAACAACTTTCCTAAAATCGTACGCCCCTTGGACTACGCCTTCCCTACCCGACTTGCGTAGAAGTTTGAATTGCTGTATCTCATACCATATGGTGATCCATGTGCAGTAATATAATGTATAAAACCCTTTTTTAAATTTCATTCTCTAAATTAGGTAAAGTTATTTATTTAACTAGCCTGAAAGATACATTTGGGATATACATATGTAATGAACGATGCTAACATTGCAATACGAATGCCCTCTGCCTCTCGTCTTTTGTCTTTTTGAGTTTCAGCAGTATAGTTCACTACTTACCTACTCGCATAGTTGTTTTATGAGATCATTTCCCCTAATTAAAGACCCTTCACTTTCACATTTATTTGGGTCACATTTCAAAAAAGCTGCGTCGATATTAGTCTAAAAAATAAGGTCAAACTCCTGCGGTAAATAAAAAAATCGATTGATTTGTCTGAAAAGTAAAACTATAATTACTATTTGCAAATTGATTTAAAAAATATAGCTGTAACTAAACCTGCTTGTGTGTCGACGCTGTTGTGATCGACTGTAATTTTTTCTTAGTGCCACCTCTGCCTTCTTTTACAAGTGATTTTTACTTTTTATTTTTTATTGTTGCTGCATCCAATTTTTTCATAAAAAAAGCCAAAAGGCTGACGTCTCTTTAGAAAGATATCATAAATGCTTACTCAATTTCGTTACTACTGCTTGAGATGAAACCAAATCTGTGACTTCATACAATTTAACATTTTCAAAAAACACACAGTGTACAGTAAGCCAGCCATTGACAATATCCCAGCAAACATTTGGAGTCATAAAAGAGTCATTACGGAGTCCTATTTCGGAGCCTTTACGCTCATAATGAGCTCATTTAAGAGTCCGAAATGTAAGTGTTTACCTTCTTGCGAAGGTCGACATATATGAGCCTAAATTCATACATCAAATGAGCCTCAATATGAGTCTTATGTGACTCTTATTGCCCTCATATACATCTCATTTTGGACTCTTGACGTTTTCTTTTCAGTAACATACTAGCCCAATTTTTTCTCAAAATCGTTCAGCAAAAATTTCTTTAAATACCTTTATTATAATTGCATAATTACATATAATGTACCATTACAATTATTTATGCATGCACATAAGGATACATATATTAATATTTACTAATCATTATACATATGTACAAAAACTTTGTACATACATAGCTCATTCGTCGACTTCTTCCTTTCTTTATTTTATTTGCAGATTAACTGGCAAAGGCTTCTGCAAAGAAGTAATAGAAATAGACTTAAAAATAGAGAATCACTTATGTGCACATGCGATTGGATAGCGGCTCTGAGTGGGGACCCAGAGAAAAATGAATAATGAACAAAAACAAACGAAAAAACAAACGATTTCGAGCGGTGGCGGGGAGTCGAAACCGACCCCCAAGGCCGGCTCATCTGGGGAGGTTACAGCACCACCCACGGTAAGCGAGACGAAACCGTCCTGTTCCACCGCTTCCACCTCTGGGGGATCCGTAAAGGGGGGTAAGAGTGCGGCGAAGCCGACGCACGTAAATTCTTCTACGAGGGTAGGTGCTGTCTCCACCGGGAGGGTAGGAGTGCCGAAATCGGCCTCCGTGGTCGTCTCTAGGCGAGGGGGCATGGCCAGTGCCGTAGGGAAGTCGGAGCTGGCCAAAGACAAAACTTCGGGCAGCGGAGGGTCGTCGGATTCGATACCCAAAGCTGTCTCCATCCCGGGTGGGATTTCTGACCCAGGGGGGTCGAAGCCAGCTCCTGCTAGGTCAGGGAAAATCGGTGGAAATCAGCCAATGGCGGGCATAGACGGTGCGAATTCGCACAGAATATCTGGGGGTGTAGTGCGTGGCGAAATCGCCAACACCAGCAGGGGTCTCTCGCAGTCGCACTCGGACCATCGCATGGCCACCAAAATTCTAGAGCGCTACGGCGGTCAGTGTGCTGATCAAATCACCGATCAGCATGCTCGAACGCTCGAGTGGGCTAGAAAGGTGCTCAGCGATACGGAGTCTGCGGAGTCTGTGGCAGTCGCGACTGCGGTTATGAAGCGGCAACGGTCGCGGGAGGGGGAAACCTCTACTATCAAAAGACCACGCACGGGGCCGGCTCCTACCTTTAGCGAAATCGCTAATCTAGCTGGCTCTGTGGAGCTAGGGGTTATGGACCGCAGCAGAGAGGACGGCGCTATCACCCACGAAGAGTGGAAACGTGTAGCGGCGGCCATGTCTACTGTTTTTCTGAGGGTGGTCAAGGGGAATCCAGGGCCACCACCCAGGTGTGAGAGTGCCGGATGGCACCATGGGCTACATAAGCTCACGAGGTGCGCGAACTGCGTAAAATACGGGTATATTCCTAGGGGTTGGAGGGTCGTCAAGGTGGTGTTCATTCCGAAGGCCGGAAAGAGCTCTCATGTTGTCCCCAAGGACTTCAGGCCAATCAGTCTCTCATCGTTTCTACTGAAAACGTTGGAGAGGCTGGTTGACATGCACATAAGGAGCGTGATTCCTCGGGATCGCGTGTCAAGAGCTCAGCATGCTTATTGTAAAGGAAGGTCGGTAGAAACCGCTCTGCATACAATTGTGAGGTGGATAGAGGAAGCCTTCATTCACAAGGACTTTGCCGTTGGAGCCTTCCTCGATATCGAAGGGGCTTTTTATAATGTCCTGCCGGACGCTATAGTTAAGTCGCTGGATAAGCTAGGGGTTGATGTCAGTCTCATTCGGCTCATAAAAAAATTGCTCCGTGACAGAACTGTCATGGCCATATGGGGCAGCGCCTGCTTGCATCGCACTGTCAACAGGGGCACCCCGCTGGGAGGTGTTCTCTCACCCTTGCTCTGGGTTGTAGTGATGAACGATCTACTAGAGGAGCTGGGGAAACACGGCTGTCGGGTAATTGCCTATGCAGACGATGTTGCACTTATAGTTAAAGGTAAATACCTGAATACGCTGTATGAACTGATCCAACGGTATCTTAACATAGTTACTAACTGGGCTGCCAAAAGTGGCCTCGCCGTCAATCCCATTAAGACGGAACTGGTCTTATTTACTAGAAAATATAAAATCCTTGACGCTGTTCTTCCCTCAGTTGGAGGTCTGCGCTTACAGCTGTCTGACAGGTCAAGTACTTGGGCTTGATCCTAGACAGGAAGTTGTCGTGGAGGCCAAACATCGAGGAAAGGGCAAGAAAGGCATCAGTGGCATTATATTGCAGTAGGGGAGCTATTGGCAAGAGATGGGGTATTTAGCCAAAAGTTGTCTATTGGCTCTACAAGACCGTAGTCAAGCCAGTTATGTTTTATGGCGCCCTAGTCTGGTGGAACTCACTGGGAAAGGCTACACTAGCTAAGCAGCTGGAGCGTGTACAACGGGCTGCATTATATGGTATTAGTGGGGCCCTACGGACTGCCCCCATATTGGCACTGAACGTAATGATGAACGTTGTGCCTGTCGACGTTGCACGTAGAATTGCTGCTGAGCGAACAGATGCTGCCTGGAAGATGACGAGGTGGATTCACCTCAACACTACCTTCTTAGGTGCCCAGCGTTTGCGAGGCTAAGGTTAAAATACTTTGGCTCTCACATCCTGAATAGTCCCGAGGAGCTATGGGGCATTGAGATTAGCCGAATTCGTAATTACGTAATTGGCTCGGGGCGTTTTATCGATAAAGTTTAGGGTGCCATTCAGAATTGTGGTATCACAAAGGACAATCTCAATTTGTCTAAGTGTGCTCCGGCAGCCACTTAACCTAACTTAACCTAACTGAGCTTTTGACTTTACTCCTTCTAAGGTGGCAGTTTCAGTACTATATTTTTTGTTTTCTTTTTTAATAATTTTTTTTTTATATATTTTGTTATTTTTTTTAGTGTTTTAATTTTTTTTTATATATTTTATGTTGTTTTTTTTTTAATTTTTTTATTTTTTGTTTTTATTTTTTATAAATTTTTTTAGTCTTTTATAACTTTTTATATTTTTTGTAATTATCTTTATATACTATATAATTTTTTTACATCATTGCTTTTTTGATTTTTCTTAAATTTTAATTTTTTTAATTTATTTTAGTTTTTTAATTTTCTTTTGAACTACTTTTTTTTACTAAAATTTTTTTGATTAAAATTTCTTTCATTAAAACTTTTTAATTAAAATTTTTTGTTAAATTTTTATTTTTTTTAATGTTTAAATTTTTTAAATGTTATTTAATTTAAAAAAACTTGAATTTTTAAAAAATTTTTTTTTGTTAAATATGCAATTCAAATTTTATTTATGTTTTATTTCATATCTTCATATTTTTAATTATTACACTGTACAGCACTCGGCTGGGTATTGGACTAAAACAATTTTGCTAGGAGATTGAGTCATAAGTAAAAAAGTAATGTCTCCGTTTTTCGAAGTTAGCCGCCAAAATCGAGATATGGGCCTTCGAAGCTCGAAAAGGCGTGTAATCGCCTTTACAAAAATATTAATTGTTTTTTATATCGGTTCGAAAGTTTTTGAAATATCAGATTTTAAATTTTTCGAAGATCTGACCTTTAACCCCTTATAACACATTTAATACAAGTTTACACAAAACAAATTATAAACCATTTAAATAAGAGGCAAAGGTGGACCAAACCCATATTTTTACTTTTTTAGTTATGCTTCTACAATAATTAAGGATTATATTTTACCAAAAGCCAATTTCGAACTTCGAAGGCCTATCTATATCTCGATTTCGGAGGCTAACTTCGAAAAAGGAAATTACTTTTATACTTATGACAGCCTGCTAAAAAAATTGGTTTAGTCCAATACCCAGGAAAAAAGTTGATTTTCCGCATAGTGTTATACTTAGGTATATTTTTTCAGTTTAATTTTATTTATTGATTTTTTTCTTAAGCTCTCTTAGCACTCACTTTAAAGCTTTAAATAGCGCGACTATGGCCTAGCTCAACAACCACATTCGTCCTTCTAATTTTTTTGTTTTTGCTATTGCAGCAATGCGCCTGTGGCCGACGTTAAGCACTACTTTGAAGGAACATTTGCAGAGCCAGCAAAGAAATGAATTCATTGTTTGACATTTCAAATTAATTAAAAAGTTACAGTGCATTGCAATAACGGGTGAGCGTCTAAAGCAAAGCAAAGCAAAGCAAAAAAAAAAAAGAAACGAAAGAATAACTAAAAAAATAAAACAAACAAACCCATTCGCCACCCATCCAATCACTCACGTTCAACCGCCCACTCGAATTCGGACTATTGTTTGAGTTTTAAAGTGTGTGCAAAGAACAACAAGAATAAATGCGCCGGCGAGGCTACCAGACTGCGTGGCACACCCTGGCGCTAAACGCGCTATGTACTTGCATGCACATAAATATGTGCATGGCTGTAAATATGTATGTATGTATATTGCTGGCAGTGGAACGATCGTCATTACCTCATAAAAATATTTTGCAAATATCATTCACAGAATAAATACATTTGCCTGAATAACCAACAGCCTCCATCATTTTGCGCTTGGCACTCGACGAAGCCAACGTTGGCTGTGCCTATTACTTGACTGCTTGCATAATGTGCTTATTTAATTTTTTTTAATGTAATTTCTTTTTAATTTTTTTTTTCATTGCACATTTTTTTTGCTTGTCCCTTTTTTGAGGCCTATTTAAGCATGAAACGAGGCAAACAAAAAAGAAAAAATTTATAATAATAATACAGATGAAAGCGAGTAGCACAAAAAAGGAGCAGGGATAAAAAAATACTTTCATTTCATTAAATTATAAATCCAGTGTTCCAACCCCTGCCGGTCTAAATTTTATACAAAATGCCCTATGCATACTGCGGCGTAAGCTCCGGCGCAAACGTTGCTGCAGCTCAGCCACGTTTTTCATGAGCAAATATTACTTCTGTATTTGGGCAAGTAATAAGTATGAGGCATGCGAGTTGTGGACATGAAAGTAAAATAAATTTCCTCTGAAATTCAGAGGAAATCACTGAAGCTGAAAGCTGAAAAGTTATTGCATATACTACGTATGTAGATAAACCTTTCTTTTAACTTAAAAAACAAAAATAAAAAATAAAGTTTACCGGCAAGGCAAAAAATGTCAGCTAAAATCCAAAGCGAAATATCAAAGTCAATAAAGCATCAAAGGATAAGGCCGTAAGAGTTTTTGAAATGCCATAGAAGTAGTGAGACAAACTACTGCTCACATGCCACTTATCGACCAACTGCTTACCTTTTTTCTCCTCTGCTGCACTTCAATTTGGGCCACTCGTTTGACCACGTAAAGCGTACTTAGTACTTTTGTTTCCACATCCCCTGGTTGGCTTGTCCTTTTTGCATAGTTTTAGTGTCACATCAGTTGTGTCTTCTGGGTGGACAACTGCTATTCGTTATATACTAACCAGCAATATTTCTAGTAGCGCTACATAACCCAGTACATATCCACTTTAACATACCTGCACATAGTCGACTTTTCTACATATGTATACACGATGAAGTTTGACTAAAACTTCATTTCCAACCAACTAAAAGTTGAGCCGGCAGCCTGCCGATGGCAATAACTTTTTTGATGCTTTCTATTATGGATTTTGAAAAATGTAAATGAGAGATGGCAGGGATTTCCCTCAAGAACAAGTTAGAACTAAACCACGGTTTTATACATACATACGTACATATGTATAATAATATGCACAAACTCAGGAGAGAGAAGAGAAATAAGTACGAATTAGCTTCCTCCAGAGACTACAATGAAGTAATTTTAAGATTTTAAAACCGAATAGACAGCAGAAAATTATGGTGCCGCTTTATCAAAGGTTGTTTTGAATCGTCTTATATTTGTTTTCCTCATAACTTTAGAATTGTGTTTCTTATACACATTTTGAGCAAGAAAAACTGAACATTTTAGGCTTATATTTTCAATGCAGTTTGCCTGCTATTTTTTTAGATATTGACGAAAAATTAAAGGCTCCGGACTCTTACATTTTTTAAAGACTTCATTATTTGGGACTTTTAAGAACCTGAGTGATTGCAAACAGTCTGATTGCTTGAGATATTTCGGACTTTTCAAGATATTTCGGACTTTTCAAGATATTTCGGACTTTTCAAGATATTCCGGACTTTTCAGGATATTTCGGACTTTTCAAGATATTACGGACTTTTCAAGAAATATTGGGGATTTTCCAAGATATTTCGAACTTTTCAAGATATTTCGGACTTTTCAAGACATTTCGGACTTCCCAAGATTTTCGGACTCTGCAAGATTTTTTGGACATCTCAAGATTTTTGGGGCCTTTCAAGGTTTTTTGGACCTCAAAATTTTTGAACCTTTCAAGACTCTTTTAAGATATTTTGAACTTTTCAAGATCTTTCGAACTTCCCAAGATGTTGTGGACCTTCGTAGATTTTTTGGACTTTGCCAGATTTTCTCAAGATTTTTTGGGCCTTTCAATATTTTTCGGAGTGTTCAAAATGTTTTGGACTTTTCAAGATTTTTAGGACTTTTCATGATTTTTCGGACTTGCCATGATTTTCGAACTTTTCATGATTTTTTGGGCTTGTCAAGATTTTTCGGATTTATTAAAATTTTTCGAACTTTTCATGATTTATCGGACTTTCAAGATTTTTCAAGATTATTCGAACTTTTCATGATTTTTAGGACTTTTCTCAATATTCGAATTTTTCACAATTTTGCGGACTCGCTTGCAAACTTTTCATGATTTTTCGCACAACGATATTTTTTTGGAACTTTCGACTTCCTCGGACTTTCCAATATATTTCGGACCTAAGAAATCTTCGCATTCGAGATTTTTTGGTGTTTGTGGAGTGTCAGGTATTTTTGTGCTCGCGAAGTGTTCTTTAATTTTTTTGGACGTTTGCACTTTCTCGGATTTTACGATAACTCAGACTTTCCGACAATTTCGAATTCTTCGAACTTTCAGAAATTTTTGTATTCGTCATAATTTGGAGTGGTTGAGATTTTTCGGAGTGTCCGATATTTTTGTGTTTGAGATTTTTCGAATTGTTCGAAATTTTTCGGAGTGTTCGAGATTTGAATGTTCGAGATTTTTCTAAGTATGCCCTGCGGGTAAGAGAATCTGAATTTTTTCTCAGATACCTTCGCGCACCACTTCCTTTCTCGATCTTGGAAGCATTCTTTTGGTTCACTTATGGCAAGTTTTTTAAGGTTAAGCTTAGTATACAGCACTCAAGAAAAACGAAAAATTCATATAAAATGACGTTCATGAAATGGAAAAGAAATTTTATTCTATCACAACTTAGGGTTTCAGATTCGGTTTCATCGACCCAAAATTTAATATCTAAGTAATTGTCAAAAGAAAGTCAACCTTTTAAATGCTCTAAGAGCATACCTTTGGTACAAGCAGATTTTAAAGCTATTAACTAAATATTTTCATAATTTTAAAATAACTTTCAACTTTTTATTACACACCCGCAGTTATGTATGTAAATGTACACAGATTTTCGCTGGGTAACCGTATTTTTAATGCCTCTCTTCAACGCTTCCTCCGGTGTACATATGTACATCAGCTAATCTGTTTGCATAAATTTTCGGTATTTGCTGCCATTAGTGCTGGCTGCCGTTTCATCCATCCAAAAATTCATTTATAAATATCTACTAGCATTCATTCACATCGACATGGCTGAGCCTTAACCTAAACTGCTACAGGCCAGCCCAAACTCAAAGTAATCTAAAACTCGCCCATTTCTAGGTAATAGCCTGCTTTGCTATTTCGTTGTGCAACTGTGCCCATTATACATATCACCGTTTCTTTACTTTTAACAGCAACAACAACAACAAAAATAACAACATTAACGCCTTGCTGGCAACGTCACTAGCAGGCACAGACTGCACCCAAAGCATACCATTTCCTGCTAAGCACCGTTACTATGCGCCCAAAAGTATCGCAAGACATTCCGTTCAACCATTAGCCATCCAAAAACTCTAAACTCAGTCCATTTGTTATGGGTGGCTGGGTGGCTGGCTGGCTGGCTGGGTGGCTGGCTCCAACGCTACTGGTAATCGCAATTGTTACTGTTGTTGCTATATTCATTCGTTTTGGGGTTTTATTGCTTTTGCTTTGCATTCATTGTCTGCCCTTGATTTTATCGATTTTCCTCTCTCTGCAAATACGAAACTTTGCTTCCGTCGCTCCTGTCCTTCCGTCGTCTACCCAGTATATGCGGCTGCACACACACATTCGAACAAATTTTATCACTCTCTCCCGCATGTACTCTCTAGCGTCAGGATTCTCCTCCGACGACTAGTGCGGCGACACTTGTTTGCAATTTTCGCCAGCAAAGCAACATCAGGCTGTGAATGTATGTATTTATGCTCCGCAATTCAGTTTTTTCCGCTTTCACCTCGCAATCCCACACCACCCTTTCCTCCACCTCAGTCGTCTATTTGCCTTTTTGTTTCGGCCGTCAGTTACAGGCACTAACAACAGTTACTTCGAGAGCATCGTATGGTTTAAAAGGACCTCTTAAAACGACCAATTCCCTGCTCGACCCGAAACGACCGACCGACCGACCGACCGACCGACCGATCGACCCCACTACCGGCCGGTCTTTGCATCAACATTCCATTCTGTATATGTATGTGTATATACTGCATATTTATTACCACTACATATACATACACTTATGTATTTATCGTTGTGTGTTCTGATGTTATATACAGCGAAAGTCGTCACACCCAAGCAGCTTTTTGGCGCCCCACCTTCGCACGGACTCCAGGAATGTGGTGCCCTCAGCATTACTCAGTAATTGGAGAGTAAATACATAAGTTGCAATATTACATGCATATGTATGTACATACAAACTTGCTAATGTTTCTATGTATATATATACTTGGAATATATATTTATATACATATGTACATTTTATACACAGCGCTTGGCGATAAAACGCACATTTGGCATTTTCTGTATACTGAACTCGCTTTGACTCGACCCGACACTCGACACTCGACATCGACTCTCGACTTCGCTTTTCTGTAGTTAATGTTGTTGTGGGGTATTTGGCCGCCCCTCTGCTGGGCGTTTTTTTTTTTGGGTGGCTCGTGTTTTATTTTTAGCCGTTGCCGTTGTTACAGCTGCTATATGTATGTATGTATACTACAAACAGCTTTTGCCTGGCCAATGGCTTTAAGTTGCTTTCGATTTAAGCGAAATGCAGTAAATTTCAATTTCATTCATTTAAATTTGGCTAGAAGTGGAAGTTGACTGGTTAAATGGAATTTTTGCGTTTTAAACTTGAAAGAGCTGTGGAAGCTTCTTTAAATCTGATGTAAATGGAATTTCACTATATTTTTATAGAGAATCTTTCAATATGTGTATCATATTTAATGGCCTGAGTTCTGTTAGGTAAGGTTAGAGGGTTGATCATTCCCATACATCGGTCAATATAGGCCTTATATGGGGACCTTTCGATGTCAAGACGATCTCTCGGATACAAACTATGATGCTATGAACATTGTCAAAGCTCATACTCCATCTGTTGGATCTCTATAAGGCCTTGAAAGAGCGGTTCGCCAAGCGTGCGCAATCTTTCTCTGCCTCCCCCCTCTCATGGCGTATAAGGCAATTAGACAGTGGCGAAAATATACAGGGGCTCAATGAAGAACTCGGAAAAACAAGTGATATGATTTCAAATAAAAAAATATATATTAAAATACAAATCTAATGACTTTCTCCCCTCGAAACTAATACGGCTGTGTAAAATGACGTTGAGCAATACCACCAGCTCCGTCAGAATTGGGAAGGACCTGTCTGAGCCGTTTGCTAAGTGCCGTCTTGGTTCCGTAAACCCGTGCGGCTATGTTTAAACCAATCAGCGTATTGAGTAGGTTGCGCAGGGTTTATCAGACAGATCTTCCTGCTCCTATTTGAAGCTTGATATCGATAAGGAAGGTTCTCTAGTTTTCCCTGTTTGTTTTCGTTCCGCCAGCAGCTTCTACAGGGTTCCTTCTGGCGGCGGCCAGCCTTCTGGCGAAGGTGGCAACCGGCCAATGCCCAGTAAGGACCGCTATTAGCCTCGCAACAGATCGTATGTTCTTTTGGGGGTTTATCCGGCCTACATGCGACACCCACGAACCGATTGCTGAAGATTGTCGAGGAAACTTTCCCTATATATAGTTCCGATTGCGATTGAAATCCATAAATCAACAATTTGAAACTGTTCTGGTTAACTCAGCAGCAGCCTCATTCCCGGCAATGTGGCGTCGACCAGGGATCCAAAATAAATCTACTTCAAACTGACTGCTACCTCTATTCTAAAGAGTTTTTTCTGCATCCCTTAACCATCTTCGACCTCCTTGTATTTGCCTTGGCGATGGAGAAAGCTCTTTCTCTTGAAAAGCCGACCACCATCGGCGATAACAAAAACTTCTGCTTGAACTACTGTCACAAAGACATTGATCTTCCTACTCCCAGGATTCGTAACCTAATTAAAGCAAGTTTTCAATTCTGTGCTAAATTTATATCTCCTCATGAAACGGAGTTTTTTACATTAATGTTGCACGCGAGAATAAAAATTAAGGCAATTTTAACGGCTCTAAGTTATTAAAAAGTTAAATATGTAGTAAATATTTAGTGTAACTTTTTCTCCTGCTCTTTAACATCTTGCTCCCATCAATCACTTGTGTAGGTCAGCCACTTAAGCGCAGAGGATATTTTTTTATTGACTTTTAGACACTTTGCAAATTTAT
>JAPVRG010239746.1:3158-17142 GCA_029783565.1 Rhagoletis cerasi
GGTCACTGATACTGGCGAACGCTACAGGGCCATGATAAACGACTTCTTACTGCCGGAAGTGGATGAGCGGGGCTTGGTGAAAATGTGGTTTCAACAATGCGGTGCAACCGCACACACAACACGGGCCACTATGAATATTGTGAAGGAAGCGTTTCCTGGTAGCGTAATATCCCGTTTTGTCAATTTGGCATAGCCAGCAAGATCGGCCGATTTAACCATCACAGCATTCTTTCTTTGGGGCTACTTGAATTCGCGGGTCTATACCAACAAGCCTTAGACACTCGCAGCCCTTAAGGAGAATATTCGACAGGAAAGCGAACAGTTATCACCGGAATTCTTGCGGAAAGTCTTGGAAAATGCGATAAAACGGGCACAAATGTGTATCAACACTGGCGGCAGCCACTTGATGGATATCATCTTTTCCACTTACCAGAAAAAATTATAAAGGTCCAAATAAAGATCTCCATCGCTCAAAATCAAGGTTTTTTATTTAGTAAAAAAGTTATTCAAAAACAAATTTGGATGATTAATTTTGCGCCACTTTGTATTATTTTAAACGCGTATGTGAACGTGTGTAAACTTAACAAATTCTTGCGCAGCCTTCATCGCAGCGCCTCAGTGCGAATTGCTTAAAAAACTGGCTATTTACTTTTCCACTAAATGCAGTCACATTAGATGCAGCGACACTCGTTTTTGCGGCTGACTGAAGGTTGAGAAATGTTGACAGTTGGTGGCAAATCCAAATCGCGAATTATGGCAAGCGAATTTGCAAAATTTTCAGCAGCACGTTGGGTTCAATCCTGTGGAGGCATTGAAAATTTTTAGCTATGAGTTCGATTATTTGAATCCGCAGGCGCACAGACATGCACGTACACACACAAACTAAGTTGCTTAACATTTGCAATTTCCTTCTACGGCACTTAACACACCACAAAGCCAAAATGCGTAAACTTGGCATAAATATTTGATTCTGTCTGTTTGCTGCAGCCGCAAAACGAATTCGGTGTGAGCCAAAGTTACTGAAGTTGAAAGTGCGATATGTTGCGGTTGCAACGAGCTACAGCTAGTGTGCGAGTTTGTTGCGGTAGGTACAGCTTCTTGCCACTATTCTCAATTTACGTTTTGGCATTGACATTTTTTCGAGCCAAAATAATTCTATTGTAATATTTCACGTGCAAACTTTTGCGGCAAAAAAAAACGGATACAAAACTGTAGGCGGTCGGGCCCAAGCAGGCCTTGGCTTTCGCTGCTGTGCTGTGCGTGGCTTTGCTATCGTTGTTGTACGTATTGCCATCGGCGTGAATAACAAAGTTTGTCAGTGTGAATGTGTTTTGCACAAATTACATTTGTTGGCTACGCAAGTGCGATATTTTGGCTTTCCACGTGCTCCTCCTGCTGCGAAAGGGACAAGACGATTTGGCTACCGGCGATTATTTGAACGTCGCACGTAACTGGAAAATATTTGCATTTTGTTAACATTTGCTTCTGAGTGCACAAAAAACAAATGAACATTTTTTAATATTTATATGAATTACTATGGGGAAGCTTCTGATTCTTCTGACCTTGAGCATTTATGTAACTAAGGAAATTAGAAATGTGGTTTGGCAAACCCTGAATTGGAAGATCCGATTGCAATGGTTTTTGGTAAATGGCCAAAAGCAATGATGACAATGTCATACAGGTAATTGATTAGTTTTTTGGTAAGAAGAAGAAGCACTAATTACGTCGAAATATTTTTGATTTCGTTGCAGAAGTTAATTCTTTTGAAAGGACATAGGATAAAATTTGCGAAAAAAATTAAAATAAAATAATATTAAATGTTTCAGTAAAACTAAAGTTTTAAAATCAAAACTTAAGAAGACAAATTCTGTGAGTCTAGAAAAAATCATTTTCTTTTAGTTCATTTATAGAAACGTGGTATTACGTAGCATCGCGGGCTTTTTGTTGCGTGGTAAAATATATATAACATTTAAAACTATGTCTTGCTTCTTCACATTCCGCCAAGTTTGCTCGTATATCTTTTTTACGCGAGATCTGGTTGTGTTACTACCAGAGAACGACCGACCTTCGGCTTCGGCCACGAAAGTTCGGTTTCGGTGCGGCTTCAGCAAACAAAAAATCGACCTTTGGCCGAACATTGAGTGTTATATGATTACTACATGCACACATGTCATAACAAGTTTTTTTGTTAATTTTTATGTGTCGATACAAACTAATTAAAAATTTTTTAAATATTTTCAGCAATAATCTTGATAAATCACTCTTAATACTTATGTACAACTAACTGTATGTTAGAAGCGGTCTGGGCGATTTTGTTAGAGGAAATATACCCTTTGTAATTAATTTTATTGGTGCTATCAAATAAATCTTACTAACATTCACCATTTATTTATAGTTACGTTCTTAAACCAAAAATCGTAAATTAAATTAGTGACATATAGCATTTAGTAGCGAATGAGTAATTTAAGATTTGAATTTATTTAAAAATTAAAGCAAAAAATGTCATTTGCTCAATTTTTGTAAGAATTGATTAATAGCAATGTTTATTTCTGGAAAAAAAATCCCATTACAATTCAATTTATTTGTAATGTAAAATGGGAACTTTTTTCGTTACCGACTAAATGAATTAACTAATTTCAATCGACAGGAATATTAAAAAACGGAAAAAATATATATGTTCTACAAAAAAATTACAACACATCCATATAAAAAAGTAGATAAAAATAGATTTCCGTAGTTTTTGCATGCCGACAAGAAAGAGTGCAGTGTTAGCACACACACACTTTTAATATCCCAGCATAAAATATGTATGTATGTACATATGTACTAACAACTGATAACTCAGAAATAAGCTATTTATAGCTAAATAGTATTACAAATATCGTGAGTAACTGAACTTGCCATTGTGAATTTCATCAATTTCAAAAAAAAAAAGCTTTATAAAAATTGATTGATGCTCAATCGCGAGCATATTCCTCTATATAGATCTGCGACGACCTTTCCTTTAGCAACTACCACGCGGTGTACCAATTTTCCATCATCACGAAATCAGTCGATGAAAAGTACTCTCTCTACAGGATGTGTACCTCATGGAAATTTCATTTGAATGCCTTTACTTTCTATTAACTTTTTTAGCACCGGAGGTCATACATATGTATGTGTGTATATTAGACTGGTCCAAAATTATTTTTTTCCAGCAAACCCCTAGAACTGGAGAATATGAAGACCCCTATATGAAGTTCGTTTTCGCCCAAACTTCAACTAATTTACGTGTTTTATTTTGAAATCGGGGCTTTGAAGTTTTCCATATATTTTGCATGGAGAAAATCGGTATTTTCCTTGAATTGACATAAAATCGAATAAATAAACATATTAACATTTGAAGGGAATTCTTTTTTTCGATCAAAAAATATTTGTTTTTAACGATTCTATAACCATTCTACAAAAAAAATTATTTTCCCCATATAAACTTCAAAGCCCCAGCGGTACGGTTAAATATTAACCGATTTTAAAATAAAAAATACCTGCCTCCTCATTTTCCATTTTCTATAATTCTTCCCGATGAGCTATAGACTTGAAACTTCAAACTTAACTCAGAACCCGATGACAATGCAGTATGAAAGATGAATTAATGCGCTAGGCGGCGCAGGTGTCGAAATATTTAAAAAACTCCGTATTTATGGCCCGATGTTGTTCATATTTGCATGAAAGGGAATAACTCCACAATTTTACATGGGGAAAATAGTTTTTTTCGTAGGATTGCTATAAAGTCGTTAAAAGTAAATATTTTAACATTTGAAGGGATTTTTTTCGATCAAAAAATATTTGTTTTTAACGATTTTATTACCATTCTACGAAAAAATGTATTTTCCGCATACAATGTACATGGAAAACTTCAAAGCCCCGGCAGTATGGGCGCTAGAGTCGAGTTATTCAGAAAATCCGTATTTATGGTACGATGAAATTAGAAAGGTATGCTGCAGGTGCGATTTGAAATCTCTTTACGAAAAATATAAATTAAAAACTTATACTGCATAAGTGTGCTATACAAAAACTGTTTGTAGTAAATGCATTTCTATATAAGAAACATAGGTCCGTAGTCATAATCGAGATAAAGCTGACAGACCTCTCATTGAAAATTATGTCAAAAAACTGCTACTAACTTTAGAGTAGACTTTATCTTAACTGTGACTACGAGACATCGTTGTTAAATACATCAAAGCAGCATTTTCAACTGCAAGTATATGGAAAAGTAGTAAACCCGCAGGTAAAAGCTTGTTTTCTATAGTTCTGAAATGAAAACTCCAAAAAGTGTATTTTCTTGTGTGTTATTGGACCACCCTAATGTGCATATTACCCCCGTGTGCGGATAACCTTGCTAGTGTATTGACGAAGACTTCACAGCGCGTTAAATGTACGAATAAAACTGAAACAGAACTGCAAAAAGCCAATGGAATAATATAAACAAATTTACATGCTCATACATATGTGCATACAAATGTATGCACATGCATTTTTTTAGCATCACACCTTTTATTAAGCACAATTGAACTCTATATGGCATGTTTTTGCCTTAATATTTTTGCACATACTTTACACACACATACTTTCACGCATGTAGATATGTGGTACTCTGCTCTTTGTGCCGTTGCAAAAACTAAGTTCAGCATGTAGTATGTATGTAAATTTTTATGTGCGCATTTATACCGGAAATCCGGCATAACAATTTATTCGTACTCTTGGGATGGATCAGAGACAAGGTTGAGTTTACCGTTATTTGCAATTTATGCGCAATTGGGTCGCCGAAGTAGCAATGGCCTCCATTAGGGGTCCATTGGATTTCCAATTGGCTTTTTTTACGTTCGATAGTCACGGATGTGTGTGGCGTGCAATTAAATTTAACACAATTGAAATTTCTCTTGTGAGCATTGGCGCTCACTGCGCTTGATAGGAGCAAACTTTTTTTGGCGAACCACGAAATCAGAAAGTATTTTAGCCAACTACTCTTGACAGATACATGTGAAAATTAAACTTTTGTGCATTGAAGAAGGTGTTGAAATGGTTGAAACCTTTTACAAGACTAGCAAAAGTTGGGCAATTTCGTGAAGTTGAGTCTTCGCTATGCACTGCAGGTCCTTAGTTTAGTTAACAGCTTTACGAAGCTAATTTAATAACATGCGCATGGACGTACAAAAGTCAATATGCATTGTGTCGGTGCTGGTCGTGAAAACTTGCTGCTCAGATACCCTTAATGCCATAACACATATTTCTCTTATTGATCCATACATATTCCATAATGCATAGTTAGCTGATATAAGACTCCAAAACTGAGTCTATAGAGCAGTGGTGCTCGCACAGTATGCTCGCGAGCAAGATAAGCTAAGTGAATACACCGACGTTGACGTTGACGTTGAGCACCACTGATATAGAGTAAATAGTAAATAGCATTACACCATCTCGAATCAACTGGAATACGGAATTCAATTGAAGAAAGGGCTTTCTCTGAAAAGGATCTTTCGATATACCCTGAGAATAAGAAGCTTCTTCCAATCATAAGTATTTGATATTGCCGATGTTCTATTGGCCATCTTCAGGACGAGCGTGTCGCCAGCTTTTCAGGTAGCCGCACTGCAATTTTAGCCTTGGCTTCATTTTCAATCACATCAAAGGTTGTTAAGGCACATAGAAAGCTGTTAAAAAGCATCTGAATCCATCTGTCCACAGATTTAATTTGACTTTATGCCTGGAAAGACTGTTAGTTACTAAAAATTTATACCTTTACTTGGTTCCGGCCCACAAAGCATAGAGGGAAATGAAAAAGTCGAAAACTTGCTAATTAAGGCGTCCTTCTTGGTGACGTTGACGCATTACTCAGCGCGGAGAGGCAGCTTCAGCATCTGGATCCGGCTATTGAGTTCGGACTAATAAGATTACTATTATGTGTTGAGAAGGCAAAAATGCATCGTTCAGGATTTAAAAATACAATTGCAAACGTTTCTGCTAATACTAAGCACCTACGCGATATACTATTAAGAGACCACTTCCATCTTAAGCTTACCTTGCCTAAACAGGTTATTAGAAAGAAATTAGGCTGCGGGTAAGCTAGCCGGAGAAAGTTCATTGATTTCCTCAAGTAAGCAGTTGATGTTAGCCCCAATAATTTCCATAAATAGTAACATCTTCACGGACATATTGAGTGGCAAGTCTATCGCTCTAAGAGACTTTGAGTACAACTTTGTGGAAATTTTGCCCAAACGCAGCTTTAGAAAAATCTTCCGTCCGAGTATGGCAGAGTTTTGTTCTCTTTGAAAGGAACAAAGAATTTTAAAAACTCTTCTTCTGCAATAAGCCCACAACCATGCACCACCAAATTGTAAGCAGGATATATAAATTCATATAAACTTTGCTTATTGTTATGATGGTACATACATGTAATATTTTCCACTGGTATGAAGCTTAGTATTTCACCAATGCCAATGTCTTCTTCCGAGAATAGGAAGAAGAGCGGAACAAAACAAAGGCTATTTTTACTGGCTTATGCCGGTTGTTTCATCTTTTTTTCGTTATGTGATGACTGGGACTCAGGGTTGCGTGATTTCAAATCCTTTTTGATTTAAAATCCGCCATTAATTAAGAAATATATTTGACTTGTGATTTGATTAGTTGGCCAAATGAGAAATAAAATTTATTTGTGATTTGATTTGTCAACCAAATAAGAAATAAAAAGGATTTTTGATTTGATTCGTCGACCAAATAGGAAATCAAACTTATTTGTGATTTGATTTGTCAACCTAATAAGAAATAAAATCTGTCATTTGGCTTGTATCGCGACACAGTTTGTTTGGGAATCCTGAAAATCTCAAAGAAGTTCTTAAAATCCCGAAATAGTCCCAAAAATCTCGAAATTGGTTGACAAATTAAACCACAAATAAATTTGATTACAAATTTCTCGAAGAATCACAAATAAATTTTATTTCTTATTTGGTTTGCAAATCAAAGCACAAATAAATTTTATTTCTTATTTGGTCAACGATTCAAATCACCAATCTTTTTTATTTCTTATTTGGTTGACAAATCAAATCACAAATAAATTTTATTTAGGATTTGATGCAACTTTCAATTCAGAAATAAATTTGATTTGTGGATTTGTGATTTGACTAATTCAAAATCACGCAACCCTGCTGGGACTGCACCACGGGTCTCGCTGCTTCAACCGTCTGTCAGAAGTATCTGTACTGGGACTCTTAGACCTCTTTAATTTCGTTTGAGATAGCAATTGGATCAGCAGTTTAATGCCCTGATTATTCTTTCTCTACTCATTGTAAGAGGAATTCCGGCTATGGAAATGTGCCTGCCCTAAGCGACTTGTGTGCAGTCCCTATTCCTTTGCTACTAGCAATAGTAGGCTTCGTGGCCTGGGGTTCCACCTTACAACCTCAACAATTTTTAGATATCTACGTCAGATGACTTTCTCGCCCAAAATCTATCGCCTAACGTTCTTTGTGTCTTACATGATAATTGTGTTCGTAATGTATGCTTACGCACGTGATAAATGTATTAAATACGTAACACTCTGGTGCCGCAGACGAAGGGAGTTGCGAGAGGCTTTCGAATCGCTTTAGTCATAAGCAATAAATTGCACTGGCTACAGCTTTTACACCTACTCAAACTTAAATATGGGATGCAATTTTTCATATCAATACATACATGTTTGCGCAACATCATGTATGTACAATAGGGTGGTCCGAAAAAAGTAAAGTCGGAATTTTAATGCTCTCACCCCCTAAGAATGCTCTATGTACAGGGTGGCGCCGAACGAGCTATATGGTTTAAATGGTTTATAACTTTTTTATTTATGCGATTATTATAATTTTTTTTTAATACAGTAAAATGATATCCTGTAAATGATGTCCATTTTCTGCTTCGCACATACATGCTCTTTTTAGCATATTTTCCATAACTTTTCGCAGAATTTCAGGTGTAATGGCCATGATTTCATTTCGAATGATTCATAATTAATTCCCCAAGTCTTCTTCACAAATTTATGAAAAAAAAAATTAAAAAATAATAATTAAAAAAGTTATAAATAATTCAAACCATATAGCTCATTCGGCGCCACCCTGTATATCGGAAAATATATAAAGCTGTTTTTTTTTTTGTTTTTTTTTTAATAAAAAAATATTTAGAGGTCGCTCAAAGCGCTCAAAGTTTCCTATTATTTTAAATGGGAAATACAATTTTTCGTATAAATGGTACAGAATTTTGAAAATTAGTATTTTTCAATCGGCAAACTCTGTTTTTCCCTAGAAGACGTCAAAGAATAATACTTATTTAACATTTTTTAATATTAACTATCTTTTATGGGTCCCCCAAAAACGCCAAAACATGCAAATAGGGGGACCCATAAAAGACGTTAATATCAAAAAAAAATTTGTTAAACAAACAGTTGGGTACTATTCTTTGAAGTCTCTTGAAGAAAAACAGAGTTGCCAATTGAAAAATATTGATTTTCAAAGATTCTGTACCATTTCTAAGAAAAATTGTTTTTTTTTATTTAAAATATGTGGAAAACTTTGAGCGCTTTGAGCGGCCTCTAAATATTTTTTGATTTCAAACAAAGCAGGGGTATATTTTTTTCGATATAGAAAATCCTACGGGGTGAGAGCTTTAAAATTTCGACTTCACTTTTTTCCCATTCACTTTTAGACCACCCTAATGTGCATATAAATTAAAGAATGTCTCCACCTTTGGAGCTAAGTTAACGCTCATAAATAATAATCTGCATGTGTAGTGCATCCAAACGCCCAGTTTGCTAAAACAATCACACGCACTGTGTGGCATGTTGCCGCGGAATGTACATTAGTGAAAGAATAATTGTGCAGAGATTGCAACCTTGGATTTTCTTTGTGCGCTCCTTTGCTTGGCATGCATTTTCAATCTGTTGCAACACACATGGCGAGTTAGTAAAATTGGTACCTCTGTGCTGCATCTTAAGTTTGCGGTTTCAAGCTGCCTCGCAGTTTGCTTGAGACATTATTTCTTTCCCGTGTGTGACGTGCGGTAGTAGTGCGCTTATAAATTTTATTTATTTTATTTGCTGTTGCTGTTCTGGAATGCATATATAAAATTTCATGCTTGCTTGTTTATTGCTGTTTCCTGTCACTTCTTTCATATTTCCTTCCGGCCACCTGCGGACTTGCCGAGCTGTGGTAATATTTCAACGAAAGATACAACAGTTGCGGGCGATTATAACAACAAAGTAATGAATTTCGAAGTGAAATATCTACAGTTGTGGTAAGGTAAAGACTAGTTAAAGCCAAAGTAAATGCTCAGTACATATGCCAGTGGATCTGGTAAGGATTATAATATAACTTAACGAAAACTATTACGATGGCGATTCCAATTACTATCGTATTGCCATTACGTTCGAGTTTACGAAGACGATGGCAATGACAATGACAATGACGATTACGACTACTATTTCGATTACTATTACGATTACCACTACGATTACGATTACTATTACGATTTCATTTACTTCAACGATAATGCTTTCGATTACGATTCCGATTGCGATATCGATAACAATTGCAATTAAGATTACTCTGACGATTACGATTGCTCTTACGATTACGATTCTGATTACTATTGCGATTACGATTACTACTGCGATTACTATTACGATTCCGATTGTCAGTGCGATTGCGATAACGATTACGATTAATCTTACGATGTATGCTTTCCATGAAAGCCTTCTTATCATTATAATTCCAACAGAGGAAAAATAGCTTCAAGAGATAAAGCGACAAATAGCAAATCAGGAACACTTGCCACATTTACATGCAAGGCGGTTAATAACTGTCGGGCTACAGATGGTGCTGTATCGCCTTTTATTTGCATATATTAAGGAGGGTGGTAAGGTGACTAAGTTTTCACGCATACATATAAACACGTATATGAATATTTACACTTTTTCGCAGATATAGGAGAAAGTTGTGCGCTGTAGGTTACGCACCAGTTCATCATCATTCAAACCAATACACATACATACGTCTATGCTTTATATACCTGTGTGTGTGTTTTCTGCGTGCATCGTCAGCAACTTTGGCATAATAAAGCAATTCACAAGCACACTTTCGCGCCGACTATTTCGTATACGCGGGCTGTTCTGATGAATATTTTGGGTATGTGTGCGGAGGGACTTCCTACACCTCCGCATGTTTTTTCGCACATCAATCGCTGCATACAAATTGAATTTATTGCTTGAAATTTGCATTTCTATCATTTCCCCTCGCATGCTCCTAAAATTTATAGCGTCTATGGCTGTTGGAAAGTGAAAATACATATTTGCTTTTAAACCTTGGCATGCTCATGCATACGCATATGTACATGTGTATATGTAAGTGCATGTGACACATAAAATGTTTGTGTTGTTAAAATGTATAGTAACTCTTTTGTTCGCGCGCATTGTTGTCACGACTTTAGCGAGTTAAGTGCATAGTGCATGGGATGAATGTGTGTTGCGTATACGCCACGTAGTCTACCTCACTTACTTTGCTGCCAGCACTGCGAAAATTGGGAAATTGCAAGCACTTCATTTGCAGCACAAAGGCATTTGTGTTATTTATTTAGTTCGGATGTGTATGTTTTCATTCGAATTCTCATTAAACTTAAGCAAAATTCGAAAACATGTGAAACATGAGTTGCAGCGAAAAATTTGCGAAAAGTTTGTAGATACTATAAGTCTTACATTTATTGTTAAGAATCTTTTCTCTCATAGCAGCGACGGTATATTATGATAATGTGCATCGAAACCCTCCATTGAACAATTTCGTAGAAGGCGTTTAAATTTATTGTTGTAAATTGTCAGTTTCCACAATCGACTGATGGTAATCTCCAGGGCTCGTTTTTAATAATCCTTAATAATAACAAAATAATGAAAAATTCTCTGAAATTATTCAATTTGACAAACATTTAGTTATGTTTGAAACTAAATTTGATTTAAGTTCACCAAAATTATAAGACTAATTATCGCCAGAGATAGACATTCTACATGGTGCAAGGTGCACAATTAGGACTCCCTGTGCGGTGAGCTGATGCTCCTAGGGAAGCGCCGAAAAGAGTCTCAAATGAACATATCCGCCGGAGAAATGTGACTTCTTGATATAAACGAAAAAGTGTGCCTATAGGAGTCCTCATTTAATTGATTTCTGTGTACCTGTAAGCTGCCTCAGATAATCCGCAAAGACTCCGTGCGGAGTCCTGAATATGCTCCTAATTTTATTTATTATTATAATTACTACATATTACATTTTTTTCATCTTTCCGTTTTATTGAAAAAACATTGAATTACAGGAAATGGTTTAACATACACTGCGTTGCATAATTATAAGACCGCCACATATTGACAAATTTCAACTATTTATTTTTATACTATTTAATTTTAATTTTTTTCTTATAAAAATTTAGTCCATTCTTTAACAAAAACCACATAAATCCACATTTAAAGCAAAAATTATAAAATTCAGCAAATTTATACCAAAACTTTACACTTTTTATAAAGAATTTTTAGGAAATTTTTACGTATTCAGTTTTTTTAAATATGCACATAAATTAAATTAAAAATAAATATTTGAAATGAAAGCAAATGCCCAGCCTGTAGCCCTTCGATGCCTCCAAGTCATTGCTGGCTGTCTTTGGCTCCGCTGGCCGAAGGTAAGAGTGCCATAACTGATTGCAGACAATAGACCAATATCTGGCCTGAGCTCTCTCTAGGCAAAAAGTCTAATGTCTCATTGCCAGGTGCTTGCGAGTAACAAATATAACTTTTTCGCGATTTGCGTTGCCGAATTTGTCTGGGAGCAGTTAAAGGGCTAATCAATGCCTTGAGTGCAGCCTGGCTTTCACTACAAGGATGTAAGCTCCTACTCATCCACTTATTTGCCTCCATGTATTACATAGTATTGAGTATTTCAAATACCTTGACTTGGAACACTGAGGCATGTTTCGCATTATCGTCCATATAGGTTCCAGAACTTTAAAGATTCGACAATGTGTAAGCCCCGAGCTCAACTCTGGGATAAAGACAGCACTCAGCCTTGTAGAATCTCCTCAGAAATATTGATAGTAGCATACTCCGGAAATTTTCGCCTCGTCCTACTCAGTATCATAGCAACAGTCGTTTCTTTTAAGACTGCAGGTGGCCCACATAGAGATACAAAGTGATGTTAAGAGTAGTAGAGGATCCCGTACTTTTAAATCGCCTCAACATGCCACTGATGGGTAACTAATAAAGGTTTTGATCACAGAAGTAGATCCAAAGGATACCCGTGGGTGATCAACCTCATGTCTTGCGGAAGACTTGTTTAAATTGCAAAAATATCACCAAGACTTTTTTGACCTCTTACCAAACGTAGGACTTCCATAAAGGTTTCGAATACAGAATTACTGCTAGATACTTTAATGTATAATTTTTGACTCCTCTTTGATGAGAATTAAAATCCTTCTAATGAAGATAGCAACGCTAGCTTTGTTTGGATTTCCGCTTTATCTACAAAGGCTCCATGCTAGTTAATAGGCCTGCAAAGATGCGAACTTTTTCAGAACTCTCAGCTGCCTACGCTTTTTATATTTCTTAAGTGTTTCTGTTTGTGTTTGTTTCCTTCAAAAGCCAAATGGCTTTGTTGAACTTGTAACACTACGGTGACTCTTTATTTTGATGTTCACAAATGGTTTTTAAGTTAAAATTTGTTTGATATTTTTATACCCGAGCGCACTTGTGCACAAGGGTATATTAAGTTTGTTCACATAAGGGTTGTTTGTAACAGCCTAAAGGAATCGACAACGATATAGACATATATATACCAAAATGATCAGAATGAAAAGAGAAATCGATTAAGCCATGTCTGTCTGTCCGTCCGTCCGTCCATCCGTCCGTGTACACGATAACTCGAGCAAAAATGGAGCACCGCCCACTTATGACTATGTGTAACCGTTTTATCTGTTTCTCGGTATGATTAATATACTTGACACAAAATAGCAAGCTGTTGAATATGTTTAAAATCGGGCTAAGATTACGCCCTCTTTTCATATAAAGGAAAATTTCAGTAATATGAAAACTTCGATACTTCGAAATTTAAAAACGGTAATTTACTCAAATTTGGTACTTACAACAATCTCTTAGCAAGAAGTAAAATATTTATGGACTCTATGAAAATAGGCGAGACATTATGAATACTTAAGTTTATATCCGTAACCGTTTTATCAATTTCTACCAAAAAAGCTAAATTACTTCTTTAAGTCTAACTGAGCATATTATCGGAAATGTTTGAAAAAAGGGAAAAAACCACCCCTGTTTACCACGTAACGGTAAGCATCAGTATCGTGAAAAAAACGATGTTTCATACGTGCGTCGGGTATTTAATGTTCGGTTTCACCCGAACTTAGACTTCTTTACTTGTTTATTAAAATATTGTTCATGCTTTAACCAAAACCGCATAAGTCAAAGATTTAAGCTTTATACAGAATTTTGAAAAATTCATCAAATTTTCATCGAAATTTTGAGCTTTTCAACCCGAATTTTTAGAACATTTTTGGGTATGCGGTTTTATAGCTGAAAAATCGCGTTGATTTTTAATACGTTTTTTGCTGAAGACTTTTGCGGCGTTTTTATATA
Source organism: Rhagoletis cerasi (assembly GCA_029783565.1). Lineage (NCBI taxonomy): Eukaryota > Metazoa > Arthropoda > Insecta > Diptera > Tephritidae > Rhagoletis > Rhagoletis cerasi. The sequence continues at coordinate 16,834 of JAPVRG010239746.1, forward strand.
ACGAGTACAATTTAGAAAAATTAGGGTTGGTTTTTTGATATGTTGTTGCGAGTGGTCTTGCGCATTTTTGCATATACAGGGTGTCCCAGAAGTAACCCAGAAGGTAGGTGGGGGGTGAGCTCCCTGATAAGCAAAAATTTTTCCGGTAAAATTCCACCGTTTTTAAAATTTTAAAATTTTTTTTAATTTAAAAAATTTGGACCTTTTCATGTATTTTCACAGCATGTAAATTAAAAAAAAAAAATAAATAAATTAAAAATTTTTTTATGCAGTTAAAGAAAATACGTGAAAAGGCCCGATTTTTTAAAC
>JAPVRG010239752.1:1760-17470 GCA_029783565.1 Rhagoletis cerasi
AGGAATATGATACGATTTAAAAATTTCTGAGCGATTATATAAAAATTATAATTAATAATTACACTTTTAATTTTTATAAATCGCTCAGAATATATAATCATGTATCGAGTTATATTTTTCATCATTTTTTAGTTTAATTTTTTTGGTCAAGAAAAAATATCATTTTTTCAGTTTTATTTTTTTCATCAACTATAATCATTACTTTTTGAGTTAAATTTTTTTGGTCGAAAAAAACTCATTTCTTGAGCGTTATTTTATATCTCAGAAATAAAAATTAACTTTTAAATTTTATTTTTTTGTTCAGAACGAAAAACTCAAAACGCCACAACACTTTTCTAATAAGTATTTTGGGGTAAATTTTTTTTGCTATGCCATCGTCAACATATGCACTCAAAACTACAATATCTTTATACATATATATTTATGTACATACCCTGCAGTGAAAAATTATCGATTGTTTAAAATTACCAACTTTTAGCTTGCTTTTTTGCGAGATTTCTATAAATACCTCACTTTTAATTAGCTACGACAAAACCCACTTAAAATGAGTTGTAAAGTCATGCAGGAGTCATGCAGACGTAATCAAAAGTTTACTTTCATTCAACAAGTTTCTATTTAAATATCCCCATACAAAAAATACTTTGAATGCACCTTTTTCACGCACTTCACAGATGCTTTTTCGAATTCAGGACAAATAAAAAGAAGATCGAAATTTTATATTATCATTTTGATGTTATGTATGACGGAATTCGAATATGGGACCACCTACAGCAGAATACATATGTAAACAAATAAAAAAATTTATAATAATAAATAAAGTAAATAAACATGTAAAAAATTAAAAAAATCTTTTTTTCTTATTGATATTTTATGTCCAAAAGCAGTTAGTTACAAGTTAGTTGACATCTAATGCAGAGGTATCCAGGACTGACTTTTTTGCGGCCATCGCCCCACAAAAGTAGTTAGCTTTTTTCGAACAAAATATACAGTTAATAGTTACCACTAGTGTTCGCGTATACAGACTAAAGTTAGGTATAAGCTAACGTCACTCCCTGCAGGGTAGTTTGAGTAAGACGGAGATAGTAATTTTACGAAGTGTGAGCTAGACAGAGGGTGATGCCACTTTGTTCTGACCTGTCACCCGTTCCCGGCTTGACGTCGACTTCTAACACCCTGTATGTGAGCAGATAGGCTGCCAGAGCGTGGTTGCAAAGGATGCCAGCAGGCGTACAAATATTCTCACATTTATGCACACAGCAATATGCGGTTTTACATATGCGACTACAGAAGAGACACTCAGTTGCTTTTGAGTGCGTCGCTGGAAGCTTCTCAGGCCCTGTAATGTAAAAGAAAGTGAAACGTTTTTGCTTTGTCAACATATATACATATTTACATTTACATTGAAATATTTCTTGCTCAAACTCCAGCTAACATATGACAATTTTCTTTTGTTTCTGACACTCATTACTTGTTTTGCAATGCTGCAAGTAGAAACTTTGTTATTCTTTGTTTATTTTTAAAGTTGCATATTTTCTTCCGCTTGGTACATAAAATGTGTGGCTATTATTCTGAGTAGCAGCTGTCGCTATTGCAACTTTTTACGTTGTAGCTTATGAACCACTTTTTTTTGAGTTAAAACCCCCAAAAATATGCTACAACTTTTCGAGGTGTTCTTCTTAATGTCATATCTTGGGTAGATTCTTAAGTTATGTGAGCAGATAATATAAAAATTTGAGTAAAATTAGGATCATGTAGAAATACTGATGACTCGTAACTTTGTTGAATGACTGCAGCTTTCAGAGAAAAGTGAATTTTATTCACTCAAAAGGCAGTACTATTTGGAAGGAAAGGAAAAAACACCTGTGTAAATATTTATGCTCGGTATGCCCAATCCTATCGTTAATAGGCAGTCTATTTTTAAGAGTCGCGTCAATAACAATAGACCCTATATCTTACTTAAGTTCAGTTTTCATCTACAGCTGAACCAACAGCTATTGAGTAGTGTTTAATCAGTAGCTATCTTTTATAATAGGCAAGCAGCTATTAAGCAACGAATTGTGTTCTCCACTATGTTTTTGAGTGTCTGACTGAACTTTATTTCTTTGGTAAGACGAGGTACATAAGGCGTCTCTAATATGGCATCACAATGGGTCCATGGTGGCCTAATGTGCTGGATGAGGGCAGCCAAGATAACCTAATCTAACCCAACCTAGATCTTGACTTGGTCCAGTGGCTAAGTGGAATCTTTAATCAGACCTTATCCATTAAGGGCCGTTTAACTGTGGAAGTACAAAGGCTGACGAATTGTACCCCATCCCCCTTACACGGGTTGCTTTCGAACGATGACCTAATATTTTCAGTTTGGAGAACAGCGAAGGGCATTTAATGTGACTCTGGAAGTAGAAGGATTACGATAAAGAATAACTTCTGGAAGACCTATCCCTTGGGGGTAGTTATAAAATGCACTTTCGTTATGGTGAAGACGACTTCATACAGCTATGTACGGGGTAACCAGGAAACTAGGAATCCTCCGCAGACCAGCTGGCGGTCTAGACCTCAGATATACAGCTCTAAAGCTACCCATCGTCAATGTTTGAGACAGATCTCCATGGCAGTTAGTTACTGGTGGATGATGACGTTACATTGAGTGGGTTAATGGAGAGCCTACTCTTGGATGAGAAGCTGTCCCAACTAGCAGCAATGTAAGCAGGCGCAAGCAAAATTAAGAAAGTTGCAAAAGTGCCTTTAACACAGACTGGACTTCTACTACATCTTCCTGGTTAGCGCGGGCTGTATCCACCTAAGCGATTTTGGTCGACTCCAATAAAGCACACCAGTCATTTTGCCTATAAGCCAACAGACGTCAATTGGAAACGCGAAGGGAAGCCAAGTTTTCTTCACCTGAGCTTTCCAATCGCAGAAGTGACCACCCTCTTCCTCTGCTGCCAGTATAACTTCAGAGTTTAAGCGTTGTTGTCCATTCAATCGAAATGGCCGAGTTAGCAAATACGCTATATTTTCATCCGCCGCGCCTCGTCTATATCATTGCAAGGCCACACATCTCATTATTTCATCGTCTGCGGCACTCGCCGTCGCCAGCACTCAAAGGTCTGCAGATATTTCGTAGAATCTTTCTCCTAAACGATCCAAGAGCCGATATAACTTTATAGCCGATGCTTAGAGGGCTGATACCGCGGTAGTTGACGTATATGGCGGGGTCGTGTATTGGACAGAGAACACTTAAATTTTGCATAAGAGTTGTTGCATTCGATTTATCAATACCGCCTTATTTAATTTGCTCAGCTGGCAAGTCGTCAGATGTAGCAGTTTTGTTATTTTTCAACTGTCAAATCGCTATTCGTACCTCGCATAATCATCGTTTCCGTCGTCGTCGACTGGGTGTCCGGGTTCATATTCTACCCTACTTAGAGTGCCGTTACAATTCAATAGGTTGGAAATGTGTTCCCTCCAAAATTTAGGTACGTTCTGGATATCGTCACTATGTTGCCGTGGTTGTTCTAACAGGTCGCCTTTCTTCTAAAAAATTTCCTATTGGGCAGCATTTAAAGCCTTTGGCATCACGTACGTATTTCGGCCTCTCTATTTATATTACGGAAAACATGACTTGCTTCCCATTGCGCTCGATCATAACGTGAGTCTGTAGGCGTCATCTTTCTTCGCTGCAGCTTTGTGACATTCCTCATCGTACCAGTTGTTCTTGCAGGCCGCTGAAATCTGACTATTTCTAAGGCAGCGGCACGTAATGAGCGGCCTGGAGTCTCTCTCCAACCACAAATCTGACAATGAAATTGCGATCCTTTATATGGCAGCTATAGTAGACGTCGCAGGTCTTACGGACATTCCAGGTGCATGCCCGCAAATTGTAGTCCTTTTTACGTTTGCCGTGGTCGTCATCAAAGGAAGGGGTCTTATTCGAGGCTTACTTTTTCTTTTCATTGGAGTTTATTTTTACGTGCTGTGTTTCAAGTACAGCGCACAGCCCCTTGCTTGGGGTTTGCCTTCTCACATTAGCTTCCTTCCAAACGAGTGTTCGGTTGCTACCCAGAGGATTCTTCTCTCGAAGTTGTGGGCTGCTTGAACAATTTTTGGCCACTCCCTGGTAAATGGCGATCGAACATGTGTGGACTTCTGCACGCGTAACAATCCAACAGATATGGGACTAACAACAAGTTATACCTGTTGCGAACAAGAATGGTCACACTAAAGAAAAATGATCCCCAGATCCGTGAAGTATTTACCGCACAGCAAATGAAGCGAAATAAAGATAAAAAAAAATGGCACTAGCTCTAGGAAGTCCTTCGCCTTCAGATTTAGCTCAACCATCTGTTTCTTTCAAAAGAGTGGCTGCAAAGACTATAAAAACCATTGGAAAGGGACTTTGTCCAAATAGAAAAAAGGCCTTCTCAGCACGGGTGTCACCTTAGATTTTCGTCCAAATCCAAAATAAGGGGTAAGAAAATATTCTTATTTTTACCGTGACGAATAGAAAGAAGATTTAATGACTCTTCTTGCTAAAAATATGAAAATCTGAACTTTAATGCATAGCAAGGAGGTGTTGAAATAAAACTTTAAATATAAAGTTTTACCTCTGGGATTAAAAAAAAAAAACAGAAAACACAAAAGAAAAGCCAACAATAAAGTAAATAGCTCTGAGTGAAATTAGATGCAATACAAAGCTAATTATCGCGGCTATGCTCGGCTTGGAAAAAAATCGTCGCAAGTCAGGTGGAATGAATGCGCTACTAATGAACGCGAATTGTGGCAGCTGAGAAAAAATTAGCTTCAGGCTGGGGCCAAAACTTACGCCTTTGCGCACGCAAATAAAATATTATTGCCAATAACAACAACACGAGTGAGTGCGCAACGAAGCTGTTGGCAATTAGCTGACACATATGAGCAAATTGTTATTACAATAGTATTATGATTAGGTTTGGTGAGATAATTTGCGGCAAAGAAGAATGAAAAAGTAAAGAAATTGGTTGTATCTAACAGGACTAATTTGCTAGGCAGCCCAGAAAAAAAGAAAGAAACACATCAAGCCATCAAGCCGAGCACAAAAGATTAGCTATGTTCAAATTTGCACAGCAGTAAAAACTGCGTTGGCATGAACGCCTGGCTTGTCAAAACGCCTGACGATCAAACTTTTTCTTTCTGCATTGACAGTTTTCGGCAAGTCACGATATTTCAGCGCTGTGTATTCAACGTGAAAAAACCCTGTCAATTATTTGCTAACTGCTATGGGTGTGTCGTGCTGCTGCGCAAATATTTATTTTATACGAATTGTTATTGGCTGACGTTGGTGTTACTGTCGATACTGGCACATCGCTTACGGGCTGTCAGGCAAGTAAGTCATTAGCTCAAGTGCCAGATTGTGGCATGTGGTATGTGGCATGTGGTATGTGTGAGGTTCGTGTCAGCACCGAATACCAAACTGTTAAACGTTAGCAAAGTGGTGGCTTATAAAATAAAATTTATTCACTCACTATTCGACACTAGTCACGCCACTGACACAGAAAAAGTGTCAAAATCATTGCTTTGCAGCATTTCAATCGCCCGTCGTGGCAGTGATAGCTGTTGACATGACACGCCTGCAAAATTTTCAGCTAGTCACGCAGCTTGATTTCGGCTGCTTGGGCTGTCAATTTATCACATATTTTTCACACTCGCCTGCCTTTCACTTTGATCTAGCGCGGCATGAGAAGTGTGAGAGCATCCGAAGAACATGACAAGACATATTATCCTATGGCAAATATTCTCGCCTGCGGTATCTCGTCATCGACATTCGATGTTGAAAAATAGTTGCTGCATTTGTTTCGGTTAAATAAATTGAATATTGTGACGAGATGTTGAAACGCATGTTGCGTGCCGCACGCATACATGCACATGTAGCATTATCGGCATGTTTGCGCTCGTGTTTTTTTTATTCACCAACCTACGCACGTTTTTATCTTTCACATTATTGGCTGCTATTAGCGTTGAAACGAAATGTGAGAGTAAAGCGGAAGGGGATTTGTAAAACATGGATTGGTTATCGAAAAGTGACAATGAAAGCTGCAGGAAATCGAGGAAAATTCGAATTACTAGAACTTAGTACAAAAACATATTTTAGTAATGCCATGTTGTAGGAAAAATACTTAAAAATATAATAATCAGAAAATTTGGTCAAAGATAAAGATAAAGACAGAGATAGAGATGAATATAATTATAAAGATAGACATAAAGATAAAGATGAAAATAAAGATAAAGATAAAGATAAAGATAAAGATAAAGATAAAGGTAAAGATAAAGATAAGGATAAGGATAAAGATAAAAATAAAGATTACGATATAGATATAGATAAAGATAATGATAAACATAAATATAAAGATAAAGATGAAAATAAAGATAAAGATAAATATAAAGATAAGGGTAAAGATAAAGACAAAGATGAAGATAAAGATAAAGATAAAAATAAAAATAAAGATAAAGATAAAGATAAAGATAAACATAAACATAAAGATAAGGATAAAGATAAGGATAAAGAGAAGGACAAATATAACGATAAAGACAAAGACAAAAATAAAGATAAAAATGAAGATAAAAATAAACATATAGATAAATGAAAAAAAGATAAATACAAAGATAAAGGTAAAGATAAAAATAAAGAAAAAGAAAAAGAAGAAGATAGTGTTAAAGATAAAGATATATACAAAATATATATAAATATAAATATAAAGAAAAAGCCACAGATAAAGACAAAGATATAGATAGAGATAAAGATAAATGTAAAGATAAAGGTAAAGGTAACTATAAAGATAAATATAAAGACGAAGATAAAGTTAAAAATAAAAATAAATATAAAGATAAATATATAGATAAAGATAAAGGTGAAAACAAAGATTAAGATAAGATGAAGATGAAGATGAACATAAAGATGAATATAAAGATAAATATAAGGATAAGGATAAATATATACATAAAGATATATTAGAATTACAGATACAGATAAAATAATATTAAGTTTGAGATTAAGACTAAGGGCTGGTTTCTCCAATAAGACTTAGGCTTACACTTATTTATAACATAAGTTAACTGCGATTTTGCGCTATGCTTTTTTCAGTATCTCCAACAAAGCGACTTAATCAACTTAAGTTAAGTCAAGAATAAGCTGATTAAAAAGTAGGCTTACTTTTGGCTTAGGTTAGCCTAGAATGTGAAAATGAATACGTCCAAAAAAATTGGCTAAACTAAGTTAAGTTGAGTTTTTAAATTTATTATTTAAAGCGCTAAGCCTCAGCTGAAAATTCACATAAATCGAAAGCAAGCTGACTATTCATTTAGTGGCTGCGCTGCGACATTTCCGTGATATATTGATTTCCCAATTGATTTATTTACTCTTAATGCTATTTATAGTTGACTTATGAAACACACAAAAAAACCACGTTGTCCCATTACGACAAATGGCTAACGATTTTTTAGCCAATTCGACTCTTAGACGCCGCTAATAAATTGCAATATTTTTGTTGAGGTTTTTCAATTTTCCACTTATTAATCAGTAATCAGTGCGTGAATGAGTGGTCCTAAAATGAATTCAAGTGTGTGTGTGTGCGTGTGGGTGCGTTGTCACATACACGCGCCAAATATGGTATGATTAACTGCGGATATGTGTAAGTATAGGATACTCGCCGACCACTGCCATGAGCAGCCTAGCCATCAAAGCGCACATGTGTACTATATTTCAATGCTACGTTTAGTGATTGATCGACAAACTGAATATCGGAAGCCACAAGCGGATGTACTACATATAACTGTATGCATGATGGTAAAATTAAAACGGTGCTTATGGGCAGTGTAGTGAATGGCGAAGGGAGAAAGATAAATGAGTTGCGGCTGACATAAAATGTATTTGAACTACATACGTGTCAGTGACTTACATATGTATGTATGTAGGTATGTGGGTCTTCGGCAGCTCGCAGCAGGGTGCAAGGTATATTAACTCTTTTGTCAGCGCACTTAAATGTGCACACCAACTTACACACACATGTACATATGTATAGCAGAGACGTGCGACACCGTACGACACTTGCAGTGCCATTCGTTCATAAGTTAATGCGGCTGTAAATTTAATGCCATATTACGTATACGACATGGCGTTAGGCGCCAGCGCTTACTTAAGCAAACACGTATGTAGGTACTTTACACGAGTATATGCATATAAGGCGGCTCTTTTGTGCTGAAATTCAAAGCTTTAACATCACATACCGAGAGAGTAAAGTTCGTACGAGTTTATTCAAAGGCAAATATATATTTTATGAAACCTTATCAAAATTGTAAAAGCTCAGCATCCGTTGGCTGAAATTTCTATACATTCAATTTCACAGCAGCAAAATTAATACAAACTTAAATTCGTGTATCTTTGTAAGACCACTTGCAATTACTTTTGTGCATGAAAATTTGCAATTCACTTACTACAACTACGACTTCAATTGCAATGCTGTGCTGCTGTTTTTTAATGCAATGAATTCAAACTCATTTAAGTATCCTCCTCTACTCTCCACTCCGCTTACGGCTCGTTTGCCTGTCCAACTAGTTAGCTTTATGTTTTTTAGCATCGGTTTTTACGCTTACAGCGTTCCAGCGATTTGCATTCCCTTTGTCTTTTGATTACAAAGGCCAAATTGCATTTGAACCAAATAATAATTTTGTAGCCAGTACTAACTATAATTGTTTTAATAATGCAAGCTTCCATAAAGCGCGGACAGAGAATTTTATTACTAGTAATTTTTTCTTTTTCGAAGTACTGTTAATGGCGTCCTTCAAGACTAAAAAAAGAGAAAACGGTTCAGGGATAGTGAGATGAAAACATTTGAGGATTAAAGATGAAATATTTTTACAAAAGCTACGCTTAACTTTTAGTTATAACTACATTTTTAAATATTTAGATTTACAAAGCTGAATGAGAAGAATGAAATTTTAAAACATACACACGTTAACCGGAAAAAGCAAAGAATTTTTAAACTACTTGTTGAGTGCACTTAGGTAAGTACCCTTATAACTTAGAACATCCTAAAGAGCACTTTAATTAAAGCTAAAACGGTCGATATTTCACACTAACAACAACAATAATATAATAGTTTGCAAGAGCCACTATATTGTGCGAATAGTGTGTTGATAAGCGAGTTGAATTAAACGGCTATTACGTTTAAACAATATGCCATGCATAGCTAATAAAGAAGGAGAATTGAAAAATTACCCAGCAATTCGAAATTTGCAAAAAAAAAAATACTTGACAAATACATTTGTAAATATGTCCGTATCCATAAACTTAAATTTTAAAGAAAACACTTTTGTGTGCGATAAACTCATGAAAAAGATGCATTTGAAATTTCTTTATGCGAAAAAACAAAGGCCCGTAGTTATAGTTAAAGTCGACTTTAAAATTAATTGCAGCTTTTTATGACAGTTATCCCATTGAAATTAATTTCAAAGAGCTGCTTTTAACTTTAAAGTCGACTTTATTTTGACTATAACTACGGGCCAAAATTTTTTAAGGAAACATTTTAGTAAAGAAAAAGAAAATAAATGATAACATCAAAAAATAACAATGCAGGTAGTAAACGAACATTTTATACAAGAGTTTTAGTAAAAGAAAATTGTAATGAGGTTGCCACCTGTTTACATCTTCAACAACACATAATGAACTAAAATATCATATTGTGCGCATGAAGGAACTAAAATGTTTGGAAAATTTGAGTTAAGACATGTTTAAGGGGTTGCCACCTAGCTGAGAACTAGTAATTATAAATACATAATAAGAAAAAAACATTAGAATTTGATACTAAAAGAAAGGCTATTAAAAGCGCCATTACTAAGAAACATTTCAAAGGAGGTTGCCAGCTATCTACATATTCAAAAACACAGAACGAACGGAAATATCATATTGTGCGCATCAAGCAACTGAAATTTTTGAAAATTTTAGTTAAGACATTTTTAAGAGGTTGCCGCCTAGCTGAGAGCAAATAATTACATGTAAATACGTAATAAGAAAAAAACATAAGAATATGGGACTAAACGAAAGGCTTTTAAAAGCGCCATGACTAAGAAACATTTTAAAGGAGGTTGCCGGCTATATATAAATTAAGAAACACAGAATGAAACAAAATATTGCATTATAAATAAATAGATAAGAATATGGGTGTAAACAAAAGGCTTTTAAAAGCGCCAATAATAATAATAATAATTTGGCGCTTACACATATGTTAGTGTTTGGCCGAGCTTCTCCTCCGATTTGTGGCGTGCGCCTTGATGTTGTCACACAAAGGGGAGGGACCTACAGTTTTATGCCGACTCCGAACGGCGATTGTATTTTTGTGAGAAGCTTTTTCATGGCAGAAGTACCCTCGGAGGTTTGCCATTGCCTGCCGAGGGGTGACCGCTGTTAAGAAAAAACCTTTTCTCTAAACTTTTTTGCGACGTTGACCAGGGCTTGAACCCAGGCCTGCGGAGTGGAAGCGCGCACTGCTTACCCCTACACCACAGCGGCCACTATCTAAGAAATATTTTAAGTGAGGTTGCTACCTATCAGCAAATTCAAAAACACAGAATAAATTAAAATATTGTAATTTAGCTGAAAACTGAAATTTCGCAAAAGCGTTAGCTTCTAAACATAGTTTTGAATACTTTAATTCAGATAAACTATAAAAAAAGGATTGCCATCGCAAAAACAATGAAAAAAAAAATTGATTGTACATAGTAGTAGAATATATAAGTACGGGCGTGAAAGTAAAGTACTAAGAATTAAAAAAAAAAAAATTGAGCAGTGTTGCCATATTTTTATAAATACTTTTCAGATAAGTGTTTAAACAGAAATAACAAAAACAATATTAAAGGAACGAAATTTCAAAAAATTATTATACCGAATTTCAATTGAAATTTTAGTTTGGAAATTTTTTTAATGAGTTGCCAACTAGTTAAAAACTAAAAATTTTATATAACACTACTTAAATGTTACAATAAAGGTACCATAAAAAAAATGCTTTCAAATACTTTATAGAAAGTTTGCCATCGACTTAAAATTATAAAAAAAATTTACTCTATACATAATAGTGAAATGTATTAGTACGGGCGTGAAAATAAAAGCAACAGTGATTTTTTTAAAAAATTGCAGTGTTGCCATATTTTTATTAAAATGTTTTTTATAACTCTTCAAACAGAAATAACAAAAATTGTATTAAAGGAACTATATTTTAAGCAGGGTTGAGTCTTTATGAAAATATTTTATGGAAAAAAGTGTTACACCGGATTTCCACTAAAATTTTAGTCAGCTAATTTTTTAAGGGCTTGACACCTAGTTTAAAACTAAATATTGTATGTAAATTTACTTCAATTTTAAAATATGGGTATCATGTAAAAATTCTGTTGATCACTTTTATTTAGATACATACATTTGAAATAGGGGTTGCCATTGACGTAAAAAATATATAAAAATTAAGTGTACATACATAGCAGTAAAATATATTTGTACGGACATAAAAGTAAAGGAATTTTAGAAAAAAATTTTGTGCAGCGTTGCCATATTTTTATTAAAAAATTTTATCTGTCGCCGAAACAGTAGAAACAAAAATTATATCAAACAAAATATATCTTAAGCGTGGTTGAAACCGTTATTAAAGTATTTTTTGACAAATATTGATTGTTGACATAAAGTACTTTACCGAATTTTCACTAGGCATTGAAATCTCAAAAAATGTTCAACTACTTAACAAATGAAATCTGAAAACAGACTTGGCTTTTATTTTTAACGCAATGACACCGGTTTTCTAACGCCCAAATTTGCCATTAAATCTTTTAATTATTTACTGCCTAATGAAAATGCGGCATTATAGACCAAAAGTGAAAAGAAAACTTTTAAACCACTTTTTACAAAGCGAAACGCTTGTGTAACCCTTAATAACATCGGTTAGAGAGCTGAGTTTCCTTCCGGCACTCATAGTGTGCATTCAAAATGGAAAAGCTTACCGCCGACTGAAAGTATAAAAGCTTCATGTCGACCTTAAGTAACCTAACTTAGCCTTACCCTTAAAATGTAATATGTCTCTGAATAGCTTAAATTAATCGAGCTGTATGGTTACCCATAATAGTAAAAGAAATTTTAAGCTGGAATTTGCCTCATAAATTTATTGTTATTAAAATTTTCATCTAACTTTTGCCATTTCATTCAACTGCTCTCCATACATATGTATTTCTTTAAATATCTCTTCACCTAATATCTGCCACTGCAAACATATTTAGCTCTCGATTTAAGTAGCTCCATAAAAGTGACTAGCTTGCCGGCCAAACTCTTCTGCTGCTGATGACTGCGGAAATTTACATACGCTTTAGAAAAAATACTAAATGTTTATTATACATAAATTCTTTATAAAATAAAATTGTTTCTTTACATTATTTATATTGCTGTCGGTGTCGCCTAGTGACCCATAAAAAGGGCTAATAAACTCAGTAAAGATGCGACTTAAGGCAAAGTGCGCAAACAATGCCTTTAGCAGCAGCAACAACAGCAACGGATGTGTTTAAGATTCTCTGAAGTGGTATCTTCTTGTCTGCTTTATTGTTAAAGTTGGTTACTTTGTATTTTATTGTGGATTATACAAAATCAGAACGATTTGTAGCCACAACCGCTGAATTGTGCGCGAGTTTGAAAAGTGGGTGTTTTACGCCTTGTGCATATACATACATACATAGGTATTAATAAAATAACCTCTGCTGGGGACGAAAGTGATGGCAAGCAAATGGAAATTGCGTTCAAGTGGATTAAGTGTTAAGTGGCTGAGAAAATCAAGCGAAGAATTTGTGTTGGTTGGAGGTTTTTGAGATTAAGTTTTGATTTATTCAAGGAAATTTAAAATTGAGCGAGGGCATGATGGAGTTATTTTGATATAAACTGTTCAAGGAATCGTGGTATAAACCGATTATGTAGAAGAGTGTGCTATATTAGTGCATTTGGTTGGTATAACTACGTAATTATACATATATAATGAGATAGTAAATAAATGAGGCCAGCTGACACATATGTATATAAGTAGCTGCTTCCATTATTTTGCATTTGCATCATATTTTAAAAGCGTAACAGAAATATATGAGATACAAATTTTTCTTTTACCTCAAAATTTAATAACTCTTTCTTTGAATGTGCGCAGCAGCGTGCGGAGAAGTCCCACATATTTTCATAAATTCTTTATCAGCTACGGTTGCTGCAGCTGTTTATTTTGCAAGTCTCTTTTTTTGAATTGAATAGCTGCTACCATGAAAAGCTCCTTACCAAAAATGCACTAAAATACATACATATATACACACGAAAAATACTCATACATATATGCATAAACATTTTCAAAAGAATTTGTCGCCCTTTTCGAATAATTTTTGTAAAAGTGTCATTTTAAATGAATAATTATTTGTAGAAGAAGGTTTGAATCGCATGGCTGTGGTGCAACTTAATCGGATTTTATGCATGTGTAGAATTAGAGAATCGAATACATACTTACGTACACATAGGGTGGTCCTTAAAATATTATCATCGAAATTTTGTATGGGCCACCCCTTTATCATGTTCTACGTACAAAATAAAAACATCCACGAAAATTTGAAAATTTTAGCTACCAGGGTTTAATTATTAATTTTTTTTCAAGTCGCAAAAATTCGACAAATTGGGCTATTATTGAAACTTGGTCACAGACAAAATTGCGAATTTTCGCGATTAAAAATAAATAAATTTTTTCAAACCCCTGTTGCGACTCCCAATTTTTTTTTTAATTTTGAAGTTTTCGTAGATGTTTTTATTTTGTACGCATAACAAAATAAAGGGGTGATTCATAATTTTGATATTTTAATGTAAATGCTTGCCACCGTAATGTTGGTTATGCTTTGTTGTCGTTAAAACGAGAATTCAAAAATGTGGTATTTTCTAGGAAGTCATTCATTTACTGAATTGCATGAACATACATACATCATTATGCACACACATAAATATATTTATTTGCATCGCTATCTCCATTGCTGCACTTGGCTTGAATTCTGCGGCTTTTCTGTTTTGTTATTTGAGGTGAGCTTTGAGAATTGCAGCATACATAAATTATATTTAATCCAAAATTTATTTGCATACGCAATACATATATTTTGTTACCATTGCACAAATACTTCAATTAAGTTAGAGAGCCACATAAACTACAAACTTAAAGTGGCTTTGAAAATGGGAAATAAATAAATTTGAAAGTAAATAATACTAGGGCTATTTTATCTCCTACTGACAGTGATGAAAAAGGTATCAAAATATAGATAACTAGCTATTGCCCACTGCGCTGCACCTAAATCTGTTGTACCGAATGCATTTTTGGAAAATTTTAACTAAATCAGTCGTTTATGTATGAAGAAACAACTTATCTTTCGCAGATATCCTTTACATATTTATGTATGTGTGTATATGAATACAATTTTAGTTTCATACTAGTTTTAAATTTTTATGATTTACTAAACATAAACAAAAAAAGCTGATTTATATAAACTTTGGGAATGTGGCAACTCTCTAATAAAATACTTAATAATAATTTGGTGTTGATATGTACTATGTAAGATGCCTCGCTGCAATATCTAAATTAATAATGTTTCAATTAACTAAGTTAAATTTGACTTTTAAAACAGTTTCCAATGATTTCTAAACAGTTGGCAACACTCTTCAAAATTTTGTTGAAATAAAACACTTAAAACTCTCTCATTTAATACTCAAATTTAAACATTTCGTTTTACTTGTTAATAAAATTGATGTTGAATTTTGAAACAGGTGGCAACCCGCTTTAAAAATATTTTTCTAGTTTGACACCCATATTAAAATATTTAATTGAACTTTTTAATTAAAATTATTTCTAAACAGGTGGCAACCCTCTTAAAAAATCGAAAATAAGGTTTCTTAAACCTCTGCCGTTAGTACCCTTATTAAAAAATTAAGTTTTGCTTTTTGTTTAAAGTGATTTTGAGTGTATTAAAATTTGGCAACCCTTTCAAAAATATTTTCGAAACGAAGCTTTCATAAACCCCTGTCGTTTGATAGCCATAAAAAAATATTTCGTTTATTTTTTCAATAAAATTGATTTTGAATTTCTAAAAAAAAATTCGAAGGGATCTTTCTTAAACCTATCTCGTTTGGTACACATATTAAAAAATACAGTTTAACCTATTAATTAAGTAGATTTCGAAAATTCAAACGGGTGGCAGCTCTATTCAAAAATATCTTCATCGTGAAGCTTTCTTAAGTTTCTCTCGTCTGATACCTATATAAAATATTTTGTAAAATTTTTTAATTAAATATTTATTGAATTTATAAATAGGTGGCAACCCTATTCAGTTTTTTCGAAATCAAGATTTTTTAATTTATCTCGTTTGATACTTACATATAAATGTTTAATTTGATTTGAGTTGGAATTTCTAAATAGGCGGCAACCTTCTTTAAAAATACTTTCGAAATAAATCGTTTCTAAAACGATTTCGTTTTTGGTAATATTTTATTTAAGGTGACAGCTCTCTTCAAAAAATATCCTATATGTTAATCCAGGACCTATCACATTTTTCGACTCGAAAATTTCGAGACAATTTTCCATTTATTAGTGAGAGGCAGTATTGCGCATTGTACTTAAGGCCAAGAGACAGGCTTTATAGGAAAT
>JAPVRG010239754.1:3997-15420 GCA_029783565.1 Rhagoletis cerasi
CCCTGAAAATCAGATGGTTGCTTAGAACGAAAATATTATGAAATGCGTCAGCTAGACAAGGGTAAGTAGGCAAAAACTTGCACTTTTACGGGGTTGAGTGCAACATCAAACATATTTTGCACCATGGAAGGGCAACATTTTTTGGGAGAAACGAAATCACCATTAAGGTTTTTTATTTATCTGTTACTTAAATTAATTTATAGTTTACTTGTATGTATTTATATACATATACATATGGGCGTTTCCACCAGAATGTCAACCGCGAAGAAAAAAAACAAAAGTCATATATCTAACGTATCTATGGGCCACTTTGACTGCTTTTTGTAATATATGCTAGTTATGTAAGCAGAAACATTTTTGCGAAAAATGGTCTTGCTAGGTGGCGCCAGGGTCAAGATATTTTGAAAACCCTTATTTATGGTCCGATTTGGCTCAATTTTTGCATGTGTAGTTGAAACATCGTGAGTCAGAGATTTCCAAAAATTGACCAGCTAGGTGGCACTGAAGTCAAAATATAAATTATATTCTATATAAAATTTATGTTTTTTTGCGTTAAAAACTCGTATAAAAGCAATATTAACAAAAATATAATGATGGAAAATAGTGTCGCGTGCGACATGTTCAAGTTTCGCTGAAATAAGTGTTTGATTTTTTTGCTTTGAAAGCGACTTCTGTTTTTGTCGCATGCGAATGTCTTGATTTTTTGTAATTATCTTGAAAGCGAACAATTGGCCAAAATCAACCTTAGCACTAATCATAGTGCTAATCAAGTGCTATAACTTTCGCCTTTTGTAAAAATAAAATAATGTTTTGGTACATGTTTTTTTCACATTGAATGCGTACGAATGTCGCATTCGACATTGGAGAAATGCCCATATAGTAATTTAGCCTAATTTATCAAAAATTCGCAATTAACGCACATGGCTTGAATGCATTTATCCAAAATGAGGTTGTTGTTTTGGTTTCCAATGCGATGCTCGCAAACCACGGTACAAACGACGTACATGCTCGCTGAAAATAAAAATTTTTTGATTTTTTGCGAGCATGCTCGTGAACCGCCCTACAAACGACGAACATGCACCGCAAGCGGAGAATGATAGAATACAAGATTGCGCCGATTGAGCTGAGAGCAACCGGGTGTGAAGTCAATAAATACCAGTATGAGGGAGCAAAGAAGAATTCAATAAGAAAAAGAGGAAGAATCGAACACGTGTTCCGAAATAGTAATGTGCAAGTTGGTAGAATTTTACCTATGCTTCAGACTTTAGAATTTGAACATATATTCGGTTCATGCAAACCATTTCAGGTACATTTGGAACGTAGTAAAAAAACTTATCTGGATAGTTTCTCTTATTTTCATAAGCTTTTCAACGCGTTTTATAGTGTGGGAAACTTTTCCAAAAGCTCCCGTTTGTAAAGGGGCATAAGCATTGGCTAAAACATAGTTTTAGCTTGAACTGAACTTGAAATTCCTTTCAAGACCATTTTTAATAGCAAAGATTGTTTTATGTGAGTCCAAAAGTAGATATGGTACCGAAAGGAGAGGTTATCCACACATTATCAAAAATTTATAGCCATAAGTATAACTTATTTACTTTTGAGGTAGATTTATCTACTTTTAGGTAACATTTTTTCAACAAAGGTACAATTTGAAAATTTTATTTTCATCACTGGTCTATTGTGACGTCAACGGATAGGTGGATGCTGTCAAATCGACGAAGAGAGGGTTAGCAGTCCGTAACATATTTATATTCAGAATACTATACATACATAAATACATACACTGATTTGGCACTGAAACAAATTTTCCACCTAATTGGCAACTATGCCTATTAGGTCTCGCTCTCAATTACAGTTGTCAGAAACATGTCAGCAGTTGCGCAGTAAAAAACGTATTGCTTGCAAGCAGATTCTACCATTAGTTCCCATTGATTGTCTGATAATATCTGATATTTTGTGTCATACATATGCACATGTGTCCATATGTAGAGTACTTTCCGCTTATATGCCCTTCGCTTATAAGCGTTCCCCGCTTTCAAGCATCGTTTTATCTCTTTTGAGATTTCCCCATTAAGGAATTGTTCGATTTCCCCGCTTAATTTCATTCCGCGCTTAGAAACACAATTTTTGCGATTTCCCTTTGATCCTCGATAATTTCCCAAACACTTCGGGATCGATCACTGGATTGTTAAATTTAAATGCCCAATTTACAGTACGACTAACTTTATTGAACAATAAACACTTTACAATACTTGCTTCCCAGCAAACACAGTCTCTAACGTTAGAGAAACATTTGATTTTTCATTCGAACTCTAATGTAGTTCTCTAATGTTCCTCGAATCAAAAATCAGGTTAGCGAACTGTGTTAGAATTCTATTAATGAATGATTAGAAAAACACTAGACATTAGAAACCAATTAGAATTTAACGTTAGAACACGATTAGATATCTAACATTTTTCTCGATATTGAGAACTAAGTTCTTTTTTTGTAGAGAATGCTATAGTTCTCGACAGTTTCTCTAATCGTCTTCTAACCTTCTACCCAAGAGAATCAGATTTGATTTCTAATCGTTTTCCAATAGTTCTCTAACCTAAATGTTTGCCGGGTTACAACAAATTTACTGATAGCTTGCTTGCTAGCAACTTGAATGCTTTACAACGAACTTTACTCTCCGCTTTCTGATTTACGAATGACTTGATGTACGGTGCAACCTCCCGCTTATATACCTGCGCTCTCATCTCTAGAAACTTCCAATCGAAAGTCCTCATTATCGATAATTCCCGTCCTTCTCTAGTATCATCTGTCATAGTGCAGCGAACACACACACGTACTTGCATCGCAGTAATTTTCCATTGTCGTTTCTCGGTGTCGCGCTTCTACCTCTTTCGCGATCGTTCACTTTAATTAATTCGAGTGTTCGTAGTATTCGCAACACTGACCTCCACTTAAGCCTGATCGTCCCGATCGGGCATACTTGTCGTTCCAAATGCTGCAAGCCTCTCCAGGTGGACCACATTCATCTTGTTTCTCGGCTTCCCAACGGTCTGGATTCGATACACTACGTCGCCTTTTGACAACCTTATACGGACCTTCCCAGTAGCACTGTAGTTTTGGGGACAAACCTTTCTCCCGTTGTGGATTGTACAGCAACACCAAATCTCCTTCTTGGAAACCCTCAGAATTCATTGCCTTATCATACTTGGCTTTCATCTTGTCACTCAGAGCATGTATCTCTCTCAGCTCCTCCTCCAGGATGCTGGACGGCTCTTTCCCAATCCTTCTCGCATCACCACTTAATCCAAACTTCAGGTCACTAGGTACCGGAGTTCACTGCCGAAGATTACCTTGGTAGGAGTTTTACACGTGGTTTCATGCACTGCTGACCGGTATCCCAGCAGGACCAAGGGTATGAGGACATCATAATCCTTCTGATTCTTGCCCCCGACTTTCCGCAAATGCTCTTCCAGGGTTCAGTTGAACCATTCCACCATGCCATCTGATTGGGGATGAAGAGCCGTTGTTCGAGTTTTTCGGATACCCAATATGTGGCACATATCCGTGAACACCGCTGATTCAAAATTTCTTCCTTGGGCATAGTGTAGCTCTATACGTACACCGTATCTCGCAACCCTATTGTAGGTGAATACCTCTGCTTCCTGATTTGAAATCGTGTGCTACCTCCGGCCATTTGCTAAAGTAGTCCATAACCACATGGACGTATTTGTTTCCCAATGCGCTCATAGAAAATGGACCTGCTACATCCATGGAAGTCCGCTCGAATGGAACACCTGAGTTATACTGCTTCATCTGGCCATTACTTCTGGATTTCGGCCCTTAAGCTGCAATACACACCGCGCGGTTAGCAATCCACTCTGCGATCGATAACTGACAACCAACCCAATATAAACTCTGCTTGATCTTCTCCAGGGTCTTCGTGATTCTCAGGTGCCCTCCACTAGGACCATTGTTAAATTCCTTGAGTACATGGTTACATGGTCGTCAATTCTTGTTTGAACTCGAAACTGTTGCCCATAGAGTTACTTGTGGAAATGTTTTACGCACTCCACCAACGCTATTAGTTCTCTCCAAGTTACGCAGTAGTTTCTATCTGGTTTTCCAATCCACCTACTATAGTAGGCAACTACCTTCTCTTGCCCGTCAACTACCTGTGACAACACGCTTCCTATCGCATAGCCGCTGGTGTCCAAAATAACTGTTGCACCTGGAACCGGATATGCTAGCATAGGTGCAGTATATAGCCGTTCCTTGAGAGCTTGGAATGCCTCCTACTGCTCTTTATTCCACACGAAGGCTCTATTTTTCCTAGTGAGCTCGTGGAGGCTATTAGCAACGATGGCGAAATTCGGAACAAATCGGCGATAGTAAGTGCATAGGCCAAGAAAACTTCGTAGTTCGTGCAAGTTCCTGGGTCTTAGTTAATCTTTTACTGCTTCTATCTTTTCCTCCACAGTGCAGACGCCGTCCGTCGTCACCTTGTGTCCCAAGTAGTTCACCTCCTCCTTGAACAACGAGCATTTTTCAGGACTTAGTTTGAGACCAGCGCCAGATATCCTCTGGAAAACTTCTTCTAAATTCCTCAGGTGTTCCTCGAAACTTTTACCCAATACGATGATGTCATCTAGATACACCAAACATGTTTTCCAATGCAGTCCCTTAAGCACATGGTCCATGAGTCTTTCAAAAGTAGCAGGAGCGGTGCATAATCCGAAGGGAATTACTATGAATTGCCATAGACCATCTCCAACGCTGAAGGCTGTCTTCTCCTTGTCTTCCTCACTTACCTCCACATGCCAATAATCGCTCTAAGGTCGAGTGTTGAGAACCATTTCGTGCCAGTCAACGAGTCCAGAGTATCATCGATTCTGGGAAATGGATAGCTGTCCTTCGTCACATCATTTAGTTTCCGGTAGTCCACGCAGAATCGCATTTGGCCATCCTTCTTTTTCACAAGTACTGATGATGGCTTCTACCTCTTGCCATTGCCCCAATACAGTTCCTTTACGAAGTTTTATTGGTGACTTGAACTCATTAAGAACTCGAACTGGAATGCGTCCATTTTTTCCGTCGTGGCCAGTGATTTTCCAATTAGTACGTCCGGTGTAGAATTTTGTGTTGCTTCAACAACCCACGATTTGTTTGTCCCACAATCTCCACCAATATTCGCCCAAACGACTGTTTCAGACTTCGGTGGAATCTGTTCGCTTTCCTCTAGGATGACTCGGTTTCTGCTGTACGGACTATCATAACCAAATCTAAGCGGCACTTCCATGTTGTTATATTCCATAATTCTATTCCCCATGTCGATCTTGATGCCTTGGCCAATTAAGAAGTATACTCCTATGATGACTTCATCTAGAATCTCCGAAACTATGAACTTGTGTAACACCGCCACATTCCCTATTGCGACTTTGCATGTTACTTTTCCCACAACTTGGGTGTCCTCACCAGTTGCTGTCCTCAACCTTGCTCCAGGCAATGGCCTCACCGCTTTAGTGACCAAATCAGATCGAATGATGGAATATGATGCGCCCGTATCCACAGTTAGTACTCGCTCATGTCCGTCCACATATTCACCAACAGTAAACGTTGCTCGCTTTTCTGAAAATTTGTGAGATGGAGATTATGGGGCATTCAATTGTGGGAGCCAGCACGCGCGCCTTCCTGTTGGCTCGTTTTAGTTTAACGACTGATCAGAGTTGGGCTCGTCTACCTCAGCCCTGCGTTTACGTACTTCTGAACTGTTAGACCTGTTGGGACCCATCTTACAATCGCGTGCGAGGTGGCCTGGTTTCCCGCAACTAAAACATTTTCCAGCATCCTTATTCTCAGTGGGATCAGGATTGACCTAAGCGTTTTCGGGATCTCGTTTATCAAGTCAAGTGTCTCCAATTCTACTCGATGGGCTTTTTGTAGGCTGGTCTACTTAGGAGCGCCGCCTTTTCATGTATCTGAGCATACGAGACAGTTTCATCAAATGTTGGCTTTCGATTCGCATACGTCTCTCGCTTGGTGTACATATCCCGCATTCCGCTGATGAATCTCTGGATTTTTATTCTTTCGAGGTGTTCACCAGATGCGTCTCCAATAGCTAAGTGAGCCAATCTCTCAATCTCAGAGGCGAATTCCTTTAGAGTCTCGCCGGCTTTTTGGTAGCGATTTTCCAGCTCCATCTGGTAAATCTCTCTTCTGTGCTCGCTACCATAACGTCTTTCCACTGCACCCATTAACGCATCGTAATAATTTTTTTACAGTCAGGAATTGTTTGCAAGATTTCCGCGGCAGGTCCTTTTAATGCAACGAATAATGCAGCGGATTTATCCTCCACGCCCCAATTATTTGCTGTCTTTTCGAACTGGAGCTTGAATACTTGGAAAGGAATCGTGCCGTCAAAAGATGGAGTTTTCACCTTGGGAATGTTTGTCGAAGTAGCTGGACGATTCAACTGCAAATCACGGATACGATCCTCAAACTCATCTACCTTAGCCTCGACTTTTTCCTTAATTAGCGCTTCAATTTTATCTTGCCGCCCTTCGATTTCATCCTGTCTCTTTTTGAGGTCCGCTGCTCCAGCTGCGATGATATGTATGTTTTCTGTGCTTTCAGCTGCGATGACCCGTCTCCACAGTTAGTACTCGCTCATGTCCGTCCACATATTCACCATCAGTAACGTTGCTCGCTTTTCTGCCAATTTAAGAGATGGAGATTATGGGGCATTCAATTGTGGGAGCCAGCCCGCGCCCCTTCCTGTTGGCTCGTTTTAGTTTAACGACTGATCGGAGTTGGGCTCGTCTTCCTCAGCCCTGCGTTTACGTACTGCTGAACTCTTAGACCTGTTGGGACCCATCTTACATTCGCGTGCGAAATGGCCTCGTTTCCCGCAACTAAAACATTTTCCAGCATCCTTCTTATCAGTGGCACCAGGATTATTCTTACCTGCGATTGATTTAAGCGTTTTCAGGATCTCATTCATCAAGTCAGGTGTCTCTACTATTACTCGATGGGCTTTGTAGGCTGGTCTACTTAGGAGCGCCGCCGTTTCGCGTGTCTGAGCATACGAGACAGTTTCAGCAAATGTAGGCTTTGGATTCGCATACGTATCTCGCTTGGTATACATATCCCGCATTCCGCTGATGAATCTCTGGAATTTTATTCTTTCGAGGTGCTCACCAGATGCGTCTCCAATAGCTAAGTGAGCCAACCTCTGAATCTCAGAGGTGAATTCCTGTAGAGTCTCGCCGGCTTTTTGGTAGCGATTCTCCAGCTCCATCTGGTAAATCTGTCTTCTGTGCTTGCTACCATAACGTCTTTCCACTGCACCCATTAACGCATCGTAATTGTTTCTTTCCCAGTCAGGAATTGTCTGCAAGATTTCCGCTGCAGGTCCTTTTAATGCAACGAGTAATGCAGAGGATTTATCCTCCTCTTTCCAATTGTTTGCTGTAGCTGTCTTTTCGAATTGGATCTTGAATACTTCGAAAGGAATCGTGCCGTCAAAAGATTGAGTTTTCACCTTGGGAGCGTTTGCCGAAGTAGCTGGACTATTCAACTGAAAATCACGGAGACGACCCTCCAACTCATCCACCTTACCCTTGACTTTTTCCTTAATTAGCGCTTCGATTTTATCCTGTCTCTCTTTGAGTTCCGCGTTGTCTTTGGCCGAATTATCTTGAAGCAGCTGCGATGACATATATGTTTTCTGTGCTTCAAGCTGTGATGATATACGTGACTCCTGTACTTGCAGTTGTGAAGTGATATGTGAGGACATCTGCGAAAAGCGTGTATTCCACTCACTAACATGTTCTTGTCTATAGCCGTTGATGAAATAAGAGCCTTTTGTGCTTCAATCTTCGTGGACGTATCCTGCATATCCTTGGATGAACAAGCACCCTCTTCTTTCTCTTCACCCTTTTTATTTATTTATGAACATCGATACCTTCCCCTTCCATAGCTTTCTGCAGCCGTGATTGTAGTTCCACTTTGCTTCCAGTCGTGGATAGTCCTCGCTTTGCCTATTCTTTTTGAGAGGCTGTATCTTCAGATCGTTAAATTTCGCCATTTCCAATACTTACTCTTCAGGGATATATTTAACAATCTCAATTCTGACACCAATTGTTGCGATTTTCCTTTAATCCTCGATAATTTCCCAAATACTGCGGGATCGATCACTGGATTTTTAAATTAAAATGCCCGATTTACAGTAAGACTAACTTTATTGAACAATAAACACTTTACAATACTTGCACCAACTTTACTCTCCCCTTTCTGATTTACGAATGACTTGATGTTCAGTGCAACCTCCCGCTTGTATACCTGCACTCTCATCTCTAGAAACTTCCAATCGAAAGTCCTCTAGAATTCTCTTTTTAAGTGTTTAGTTATTTGGGGAATATTGCCTGCAAATATATCAATTAAACCAGGGACCGTAATCATTATGAGTTCTATCAAAAAATTTGATATTTAATCATTATTTCCAGGTATTAAAATTTGGGATCGATAATAGTACTACATTTCTGAGTTTTATTGTATCGCTCAGAAATAAAAATTATGTATCGGTTTTAATTTTTTTGATCAAAAATAAACCTAATTTTTTGAGTGTTATTTTTAACGCTTAACTAGTGATTATTTTATTGCCTTTCATCAAAATAATGACTATTCTTTGAGTTTTATTTTTTTGATCGAATATAAAACTCATTTCTTGAGCGTTATTTTATCTCTCAGAAATAAAAATTAATATTTGAGTTTTATTTTTTTCTGCAGACCGAAAAACTCAAAACGCCACACCGCTTTCCTAAGTGTTTAGTGGTAGGTATTTTTTGCTATGCACTCGTCAACATGTCACTCAAAAATTACAACAAATTTATCAACCGCATTTCTTCTTAATACATACATATGCACATATATTAGCATATACATTTATTATAGTTTTTCAGTGCGTATGTTGCCGAGTGCATAGCAAAAAATATTTACTACTAAAGGCTTTTAGAAAAGCGTTGTGGCGATCTGAGTGTTTCGATCTGCCAGAAAAATAATTCAACTCAAAAAGTAATTTTATTTCTGAGAGATAAATTAACGCTCAAGAAATGATTTTTACTTTCGATCAAAAAAATAAAACTGAAAAAATAATCATTATTATTGATGAAAAAAAAACAAAACTCTAAAAATAATGACCTTTACTGATCAAAAAATAAAACTTACAAAATAATCATTATTTCAGAGCAAAAAAACATTCGAAAAGTTAGTTTTATTTTTGATCAAAAAAATCTAACTCGATATACGAGTATATATTCTGAGCGATTGATAAAAATTAAAAATGTAATTATTAATCATAATTTTTATAAACATCGCTCAGAAATTTCTAAATCGTATCATACTCCTACAGGACACGAAAAAACATTCTCATATATGTATATGTATACTCGAAACTGTTCTACAATATTTGGAAGCTTTTGATTTTTTTCATTAAAAATTTGAAAATAATCATTATTTTCGGTCCCTGAATTAAACTGCGAATATTGAAAAACAAAAACTTAAGATACATAAATATTTATGTGAATGTGTTATAAATGTTTGCATTGAAATCAAGTTTTCATTAATAGCCCTGTCAGATAGAGTACGTTGCGTCCGTTTCGCTCAAGGATGAAACTGACAGTTAAGTAGACTGTGTGTATTTGCATGGAGAGCGCCAGATTGGCAACCCTTGCGTCGACGGAACCAACGAACGTTGGCCAACTCTCAACTTTTGACGCAAGCAAGTCTGGCAATGTATAGGCGGCGGTATTGGTGCAGTTTACGGTCCCCCCAAAATGTATCCAAATTTGTCGAAAGGGGTGTCAAACGCATCATTTCACTGCCAATATTACGAATCTGAAGGCGAAAATTAATTTTTTTAACCGTTCAAACGTTCTTTGAAAAACTCTTTCGTTTATGTTCTCTTTGTTGTTTGATAAATTTTTGCAGGGAACCGTAAACTGCACTTTTACCTTTACTTTTACAAACGCAACGCCTTCAATGTGGCGTCTCTCTGCGTTACGTACGCTACTTCCTTCGCACACTTCTCCGGTATTCACGTACAAGTACTCTATCTAGCAGGGCTATAAATTCCAAATTCCGACATATTTGAACAACGCAATTCCAAATCTGGCAACTTTGCTGTTCGTGCTCGTGACAGTATGGTATCAGCGCTTTGCTTTTTTCTTTACAAACAAACGCGCGAGTTTAGTTAGAAATAGTGTTGCCGTTTTGGTAGAATTTTACCAAAACTGGTAGATTTTGTTTTAAAATTTCATTTTTGGTAGAATGGCCGATTTTATTACATTTTGGTAGAATTTTCAAAGGCTACTTAGATTAGGAAACATATTCCACGACTGCGTACAAAAGCTTCCACATGTTGATTTTAAAGGAAGCAATCGTCGTGTGTCTTTTTGAGATAACAAATCAGTGAGAGTGGGTAGAACGACAATACGACATAATTTTGCCATTCATGTGCGCTGAACAAATTTCTTCACTGCTTTCGTTGCCAACGTTTTCAACTGTGTTCATTTCAATAGTTTCCTTCAATCGACAATTTTTCCTGCATACGTGTTTACGTGTGTAGTAAATACCAAACGCAATGTTTACCATAAAAATGTAAATCTGCTGTTTTGAAAATGCTTAAAAATTTGATGTGCAACTTATTTCACATGCATACGTATGTATGTATGTATTTGAATAATTATGGGTGCATTCCAAAACGTCAAAGTACAAAGCATCAGTCTCTTTTATTTCTAAACCCTCTACCCGCAATTTTCACAAAATTGAGAGTCTGATATAAAAATCCAACTAAGACTTAACCAAAGAACATAGAAAACAAAGGAGGTGCGTAATAGTAGAATACGTTCAAACAAAACGCGGCTACGTACTCACCACTCGACCGTTTGCCTTCAACAACCAGCAACCGGATGCTGTGGTGTAGTGGTTAGAAGTGCGCACTACCACTCCGTGGGCCTGGGTTCAAGCCTAGGTCCGAGCAACATCGCAAAAAAAAATTATAGAAAAAATTGTTTTCATAACAGCGCACAATGGTCTGAAATTAAAATTTTTTGGCATAAATCCAAAATTTTTTTTTTCGTATTTCAAAAAAATAGGTACGCAGTATTAATTGAGACATTTCAGTGGTCTAAAATATACAAAAAGTTATTTGGATATGGCAACTCTGTTCTAAATATGAGCTGTCAAACATGATGCTTCTGAAGCAACAACAAACTTGTAAACAGTTCAGTAAAATATTCTACGAAAACAGCTGTTCGATAATAGTTAAAAAGGAAAAAAAAGAAATAAATTTATAATGGAAGAATATAAGAAAGGTATCTATTTTTTAACTTAATGAAAAAAAATGTGGTTTATTGTGTCATATCTGTATAGT
>JAPVRG010239757.1:11915-22850 GCA_029783565.1 Rhagoletis cerasi
AGAGTACACAGAATGCGAACAGGGTTTAAAAATTGACAGGAACTTTATTTACCGGTAACAAAATTTTTATTACCAGCGCAGAATAGACCTGTAAATCGCTCCTTTGGATACAAAAATTGTATATGTAAACTCTTTAATTCGCACAGTTGAAGTTTTTTTTTTTTTGAACTAACACAAAACAACGCGTGGAAAAACAGCACTACATGCCCTTTATTTCACTGTTTTCGTGTTCACTTTCAATCTGTTTTAAATCTGCACGATTTACCAATAGATCGGAGCAGATTTTTGGGTGTTGAAGAGCTCAAGTATCCGCCACTAAACACATCGCTGCCACAAACCAGTTACCTAATTCTTGCAAAGGCGTGGTAGAAGCACAAAAAGCGTTCTGCCATCTCATGCTCTTCAAGACAGAAAAGGCAAAGGGGTTATCATTTGTGCCTATCACAGTCAGCTGTTTATGCCACGAGAAGTGACCAGTCAACAGGTACACAAGTTTTCTGCAGTCCCATCAACTTAATGAAAGCAAATACCCAGCAAATACCTCTGAAATTGAGGGCAATATGAGTTTTGGCCACCTGTAGCCCTCGTAGCTTCCCAGTCATTGCTGAGCGAAATATGCACCCAGTTTCTGACGGTGGCTTCGCTGGCCGAAGGTGGGAGTGCTTTAACTGGTTGGGGACCGAGGAATAATTTTTCCGAGCTTTCCTTGATCAAATGGTGAGATGCCTCATTACCGGGTACTCCCGAGTGAGATGGCACCCAGAGTAAGATAGGTTCTTTAGGTTTCCCAACATAATTTAGTAGACACTTGCATTGCCGAACTAGTTTGGAAGTTGTTGGAGGGCTGGCCAATGCCTTGAGTGCAGCTTGGCTGTCACTGCAGACACGTCAACTTCTGCTTCTCCACCTATTTTACCCAACCCAGCCGATTGCCTTGAGGATTGCAAAAACCTCGGCTTAAAATACCAAAGCATGTTGCCCAATAGAGAAGTAGAGATTCCAATGAAGACTAAAGATGCTGACCCTGCGCAAGTTTTAGAGCGATTAGTAAAGATTTTACAATTTGTAAGTCCGGTAGACGCTCACAAATTAGAAATCTCAGAAAATCGAATCTTCCAGAAATTAGAATTAGAGTTTGCAGTACTTTAAACGCTCTGAAATTAGAATTAAAAATTCTAATTTAAGAGAGTTTTTTTATTGTTTTGATTTGACCAAAGGGAAACCCCTATTTAGTTGTATTTTCTTTGAATTAAGTAAAACTTAAAAGGGGAATCACCAATTTATCTATGTTATTCTCTAGTTTGATTGAACAAAGTAAAACTAACTTATCTGTGTTACCCGCTATTTATTATGATTTCGTCACATTTGTATACATTTTTGGCTAGTTTGCGTGTGAAGTTGGATACGCGTGTACTTATTTTGGTAGTCTCTATAAAAAAGTGAAAGTAGATAATTTTTTAAGTAAATTTAATCCATTTTTAATTCATATTCGAATGAAAAAAATCGTCCAGAAATTAGAATAATTCAGAAATTTGAATTACCTTAAAACAAAGTGGTTCTAATCTGCGAGCGTCTACTGTATTGGGATTAAGCCAGCACTCGACCTCAGGGAACTCGATTCTGCAGTATCTCTTCAAAACATATTCAAGTCTAAATCTCTGCCTCCAGCAATTTCCACCTCACGCCTTATTTGACTTTAGTTTACGTACGAGTAGAAGAATGAAAACCGTTTAAAGCCCCCTTCTATTTCTTTTTTATCCAGCCACTTCTATATACACACATGTGCACAATATTACCAAAAATGAAACAAATTTTCCTAGAAAGTTTTTTCATTGACTCCAGCCACTTGCACCTTCGGGACTAAGAAATTAATTCAATTTTTAATTTTATACATTCAAATAAATAACTAACAAAACTTAAAAAAAACCCTAAACTTTCCAAAGAATTCATAGATTTTTCAGACGTTTTGTTACCAACTTGGGACCAACTGCGGCCAAACAAATGGCAACGTATTGAAAACGTAGAGAAAGAAGAAAGCTAAAAAAATGCAAAAAGAAAGAGAATTTAAATTACCTACAAAACCATTAACAGTGCGCCTAGGAAATGGAAATTTATGATATATTACCACATTCACAACATTTGTTGCCAATTGCGACAAAGTAACCGAAAGTAGTTCCCACTGGACTCGTTGCCATGGTTATAAAGTTTGCGGCAGCGGTGGGCATGAAGCAGGCGCCTAAGGCAACTGCGGCTAAGCGTGTTTGCACATATTTGCATATAAATATTGGCGGAGTGGAGAAGTAACAACTGCTGCCTTGCTGTTGGCATTTGCGTAGCACCAGTACTCGTAAAGGCCTTAAATCCTGGTGACACCGAAAAACGGCAAAAAGTAATAGAAATAAAAGATATTAAAAGTGAAGAACGAAAAGAAGTTTTGAAAGCGTAGGCAAAGCAGTGAATGAAAATCTCAACAATAAATTTGCATTTTTTCTTGCTTTTTTTTCTTACCACACGCCGCGTCGGTTGGCCTGTTCGCCGCCGCCACCGCTCATAAAAGTAAAATGGAATTGAAGGCGGGATAGATTACTGAATGGCTGGCTGGCTGACTGGCTGGCTGGCTGCCTGCCCTACTCTTTGGTTGTAAGCTTTAATGTGTCGCTTAGTTTCTTTACGTACGCAATAACGCCGCTGAAACAGCCGGTGCGCTTCGCAACCGACAGCCTCTTTAGCTGTGAAGCTTACTTTGCCACTTACACTTGCTCGCCAACATATCCTTAGCTTCCTCTTAGCTTATTGCTCGCTACGCATACTTCCGGCTGCAGCTGCGTCGTTAGATCACTTCTTTTTGTAGATACAACTTCTGCATCTTTATTTCTCTAGGTACTTAGATGTTTTTTTCATTCCACAGCTGCCTGCCACTTCAATTGTCTAAGAGTGGCACAATTGCGTAGCTAGCTTGCCTACATTATGCTACTTTCCTTAAACTTTTTTTTCTTATTTTCTCCACTCCTCCCACTTTCTGCGCTCTTTGTTGCGGGGCAGTTGTTAGGCTTTACCGCCTGCATCATAAAAATGATAAAAGTTTCTTGCCGCCACTGGTGCTTGTCTTACTATTTTCTCCACTCAAACAACTTTCCGCTACTTTCAAGTGGCGCTCCAAATCGCCCACTACTTCGTTGCCATTCATATTGCCTAGTTGTACGCTTTATCCTAATTTAAATAAAAATTCTGTTAAATTTTTAATAGAATCTCGTAAATTAGATACAGCATTAAAAATTTTACATACAACGCAACTAGAACGTGAGGGTATGCAAATTATAGCAGAGCAGAGCAGAGTAATTTCATGTTGGTCGTAGGCGGCAGAAAAATCAAGTTGCAAAATAAGCGACGCACAGTGGGGACAAAAGTTCCAAACACTCATAATAATTCTCCCAGGCTGGCAAGTTATAAGAAAACTATTTTTTTAGTTGATTATTCATAAAAAAAAAATACACCTTATAATATGCAGTCGATTTTTTTTTAATTTCTTATTCATTAAAATGATAATCATGATTATAATCATAATCGCTTTTATCATTATCATTATCAGTATCCTTATCATTATCATTATCATTCTCATTCTCATTATCATTATCATTATCATTATCATATCATTATCATTATCATTATCATTATCATTATCATTATCATTAACATTATCATTATCATTATCATTATCATTAACATTATTATTATCATTATCATTATCCTTATCATTATCATTATCATTATCATTATCATTATCATTATCATTATCATTATCATTATCATTATCATTATCATTTTTACCCTCTCCTTCATCATGATCCTCGCTTAATATTATCAAATCTAGTGCTGTTTCGACAATTCACGCACTTTCTTTGTAGTAGTTTTAATTATTTTTAATATGTTAGGATCAGAATAGATCAAAGTGTTTTTTTACTATGCCTTCGTGGCCACAATAGATCCTAAGGTCGCATTGCACACCTCTTTTTAGCTATCTATCTATACCTTCGTTTATCTATTTTTTCTATTGAACTTGCTAGAAAAATGTCCGCTGAATCCACCCTGATGAAAATTGAGCTACCTTAATAGCTTTTTAAAAATTACTTTTTTTATCAACTACAAGTGGTTTAAGTTCTAACTATTTTTCTTACAAACGACTGATTTTTTCAACATGGCGATGTCATAGGAGCTAGTCAATTGTCCGACTCTGCATATGAGTTCAACTACTTTAAAATGCATTTGGTTTAAGGAACTTCAAAATCAGTATTTTTCGTTTGAATACGCCTTCGTTCTGCACTTCACAGATACTTTTTCATAGTTCGGAGACACCTCTGTTCGGAATGCCTCTGACGGCATGCGAAAGCAATTTCAAAAAACTTATCTTTGAACATTTCACTGATAAAGTCGCATAATGAGGTGGTTATAAATTTTATAAATTTTATAAATTTTCTCATTAGTTTTCTAAGATTTATACAATTTCTGTGTGTATTCTAGTTGCTACATTTATATAAAAACTTTTTATTCATACTTGCATATTTCTATTTTTGTTTTTACATATATTTTTGTTACTGTTTGCTTTTATTCTAATATTTACATGTATTTACCTGTTCTTTGTATTACGCAATAAAAGATTAAATCTTAATGCGCTAATGTATTTAACTAAATAAATAAATAAATAAAATATAGCATACGTTTGTAGCGTACCTTTCTAGTATCATCATCGGATCATAAATAATGTTTTTAATTCGGATCCAATTTTCGTAAAAGTATTTCTTATCATACCCACAGTACACGTTTTTAATTTCATCAAAAACGGATAAGCAAATACAGATTCTCTGAATATCTCGACTCTAGCGCCACATAGCGGATTCATTTTATGTTAAAATATTTCTTGCTGCACTCCCACTATAAATTTCCAATATCATCAAAATCGGACGGTAAATAGAGATTTTTTAAATATCTCGACTCTAGCGCCACCTAGGGGTCTAAGGAATATACTGTCCAAATTCGTTTAAAATCCGTTCATTAGTTTTTGAGTGAAATTTTAACAAAGAAAACGGCTAGATTAAAAAATTAATTTTTTTTATTTTTATTTTTTTATTATCTAATCCATTTTCGATTTTTTTTTCAACCTGAATAGTTGTCGAACTTTATGGAGCACGCTGTAAATGGAAAACACCAAAGCTTGAGAAGTTACGAGTTTTTTCATATTTGCTGCCATATATTTTTTGCTGCCATATGAAAAAAGTCGTAACATCTAAAGTTTTGGTGTTTCCATTCTAAAATTTTTACAGCGTGCTCCATAAAGTTTGACAACTATTCAGGTTGAAAAACAAAAAAATTTAACTTGGTATAGTTAATAAAAAAGAAATAAAAAATAAAAAAATGCAATTTTTTAATGCAGAAAATTTTTTTTTAATCTAACTCACTGGCCGCTGTGGTGTAGTGGTAAGCAGTGCGCGCTTCCACTCCGCAGACCTGGGTTCAAGCCCTGGTCAACGTCGCAAAAAAGTTTAGAAAAAAGGTTTCTTTCTTAACAGCGGTCACCCCTCGGCAGGCAATGGCAAACCTCCGAGGGTACTTCTGCCATGAAAAAGCTTCTCACAAAAATACAATCGCCGTTCGGAGTCGGCATAAAACTGTAGGTTCCTCCCCTTTGTGTGACAACATCAAGGCGCACGCCACAAATCGGAGGAGAAGCTCGGCCAAACACTAACATATGTGTAAGCGCCAAATTACTATTATTATTATTAATCTAACTCACAGTCTCATGGGAATCCGAGGTAATTGCGCACATTTTGCTACCTCAACTGATTTCTTTCGACAAATAGTTTATTAACTGCAAACAATTAAAAAAAGATACTTCTCCGTGAGTTCAAAACTTCGGTAATTTTTCTTCCAGATTTTCAAACATCCTGACGAAATAAAAAAATTAGTGTCTTCTTTTTTGCGATAATGAATCTAAAAAAATATTTCTCCAAAAAAAATTTTGAGGTGTAAATATTGTATGGAATGACCCATGTATAGATTTTCTTTCAGAAGCTAAAAGTTTCCAATTTTCCGTTCAACTTTCGTACGATAAGTACAAAAGCCATTCAAGAAAGCCATTCCTTTCGTGTGTTTTTGAATGACGCACATTTTTTTTGTTTTTGTTATTTTTTTTATAAAACCTTACTAAAAAGTCCACACAGTATAAGAATGAGAACAATTTTGCTGTGCCCTTCTTTACTCAAAACTATATGTCTACAAAATTCTTCTTATTTTTAGGCTCACGAGCAAGAAATTTTAAGATTTAGAAAGACCATTCTGAGAAAGAATGCCCCATTAAAATTTTTTTTTTTTTTAATTTTATAGCTGAAAAAATAAGTCGCTTCAAATTACCAAAAAAGTCACCTTTTTCACAGGACGTACACAAAAAGAAAAAATATGACAAGTTTCAGAGTATATTGAAAATCAGCGGTATATACTTAGAAATAAGTTTTTTACAAGATGAAGCAGAATTGTGTCTGCTTTCGTTCGTTGCCAAAATCTTAAGCGTGCCTTGAAATTTAATTTTTGAATTAATATCCAAAAAGGACATAAAATACGCCAGTAGGCGCTAGAGAGGAAAGCTAACATATTCAATAAACATTCTAGCAGATTAACTGGCATAACCTTATAAAAGTCTCACTAGTCTGTGTTATCTGGAAGGTGCTTACTAGCTTAGGAAATTTTCGTGGGTACACTGACGAGGTGCGACTTTTCATAAAACAAACTTTGGACTTGACTGGTAACAAACAGGCCATGAAGAACATCCAGACAGGAACCGTCAGTACCTTTTTATAGCTTCGTTGTATGTAAGAAGATAACAGCTGAAGCATCTTTGCAGAATAGGAGTTAATCTGCCCCGAAAGACTCCAGTAATCATGAAACTACTTCGTTCAGTACACTTTACTATCCTTTTCCTTTGAAATTGGCTGACACTGAAGATAGCACAGCGCCTGAACCGGTTTGTCTCCAAACAAAAATTGAAAAAATCTAACGGAAATTCGTTCCAAAATACAACATATCCTATAATCGTTTCTCTTTTAAAGAAGCTTGTTTCCTAGTACGCCGTTTAATGAAAATGCCAATCAAAAGTCTTAAGCCCTTTACCTATGTATCCCAGCAGGTTTTAAGACGCAAATAAGACTCACTCTACTCAATTAATTTGAGCTACAATCAAGTTGCCTACTCTTTCCAAATAAATTTCACCCCATAGGAATGCATTAATTTTCATTATTCTAAAGAAAAACAAAATTCCTTACCACCTACGCACTCAACCAACAACAACAAAAAATGCTAGGCAACAAACTTATCATATCAACTAAGTAAGTAAATAAGTTAGCTGAGAAATGAAATTCTTCCATGTGTATCCTTTGTGCATTTCCGTCTCTCACACACCCGCACACGCACACACACACGCACACTCCCAGCAACCTTTTCACACATCCTTTCTTCGGTAGTCATTACATTTTGTAGCAACGCAATTATTTCTACAAACCACACCCTTTAAACCGCACAGAGATAAATTGTAATACATTTTATAATAAAGTCATTCTTTATGCCACACATACTTGCCACACCAAACATACATACATACAAACGTACTTAGTTACGTGCATACAATTCTTTTAATTCCTTCCAATGTAAGCCATTGCGCTTGTTTGTATGTCTCCGTGTAACTCCAAAAGTAATGCTCCTGCTTGAACTTACTGCCATCCTGTTTCCTTCCTTACTTGCTTCCTATGTAGCTGCTTTGCTGCTTCCTCGCTTCCTCGCTGGCATGCTGGCGTCTTGCTGCACCGGTGATTTAGTTGTTGAGTTGATAGATTTGTTACCGACGGCACTTTTGCACTTTAGCTATTTGTATTTGTTACCGGTTTTTTCTTTATCAGCTGCTGGTTGAAAAGTGTACGCGACGGTGAATGGTGCATGGTTGCGCGCGCTCGCTCGTTTCAATGTTGGATGCTTTATGCGAAACGGAAGTTTGCACTTCGTTTGTGGTTAACTAGCAACAATTTCATTAGTTTTTTAAAGACATCCATTTATTCTTGTTTTTTGGGGTCTTGATATGGGGAGACTAGAGAATGACGAGAGGATCATTTATAAAAGTTAAATGGTGTGATTACAAATTTACGAACATCAGTTCCTTTCTCCTACACAGAAGCCAATCATGAATCCTTGAACGAGTTGAGCTTTGAGGAATACAGTACGAGATGTGTCTGGCTGGAGCTATCCCTTAAGTCACGATAGTTCAAAGGTAGGACGTGGAGTTTGAGATGTATAGAAACCTATTGCAGCGCATCTGCATTCATATTACGAAAGATCTAATTTAGTTTGCTTTTTATGTGAAACTTGCCTGCTAATGAATCCGGCCATGACGCAGCCAGAAAATATTTGTTAATGCTTTCAAGTTAGGTCTAGATTTCAGCTTCAGAATTCAACTCCATTGTCTCCATCCTTCCGAATTTTTGTAACTTACGGCTTCAGGTTTCAGAATAACAAAGCTCACTTGGCCCGAATATGCCATGAGGAAAACATCGAAACTGCTAGTGATGTGCAGGCCTGTTGTACAGACTCTTCATCGCCTGGGCGCTGGTCTACTGGTTCGCCGAAATCCGGTAGGCTAGGTATCGCCTATATCTAATGTAAAGTGCAAA
Source organism: Rhagoletis cerasi (assembly GCA_029783565.1). Lineage (NCBI taxonomy): Eukaryota > Metazoa > Arthropoda > Insecta > Diptera > Tephritidae > Rhagoletis > Rhagoletis cerasi. The sequence continues at coordinate 20,621 of JAPVRG010239757.1, forward strand.
TCTATAGGGCCAAAAATAAGCAAAAAGCAATCGACCCCTATCTATTACTGCGACCTAGAGGATATTTTGTATCCCGATGATAAAGTACCCTACTCCGGAAGGCCAAGATACTGTCCTGTATACTTTCCATATAAAAGGTTATACTGTTGACGAATTGAAGTATTAGCCTTTGTCTGGAGAAGGTCGAACAATAACACAGAATTTTCGTCGTCAACGTTCTCAAGGCTATGCCGGTATTCTAACCTATTGGATGGGCCAATAGGTTGCAAAAGCTTATTACTGGCTAAATGCTCAGTGAATAATCTGATAGCTCTACTTAAGAACTATATGTAAGTCCTTACTGGCGACTGTATAAAAAAAGGGTTTGGTTTATCTAAGAACATTAAAAGCGCATCCGGCATTGCGTCCACCAGCCTTTCTTCTTTTGGCGTGAATAAATTGAAAGCGCGAGAGAGAAAGAGAAACATACAAGCGAAACGCTCAACGCGCTAAGTTACATAGGTTGGCTGTGAGGCTGCCAGCCATCGAACCGAAGTGCTTGCTGTGTTCTACATTTACACAATCGGTTGAACAAGTTCTAATTGATACTGTAACCGAAAACAAAGCTAGTCTTTCAAATTTTTTAAATCAGTTCTGTAGTGAGCCTTTAACAACCAAATAACGGCAACATAAGCAATTACCTACACACCAAAGTCTACTGAGTTTTAAACCAAGTTTCCACTTTCATACTTTTTCTGTTTCTTTATATTTATAAGGCCACTTAACTGAGCATAAATACAACTCAATCTGCGGTAGTGAAATTTTTCCTGTTAATAAAGTATGTATGTATTAATATATTTTGCTGCCGCTGACATGAAAGCCATTTTGGTTAGTTTTTTCTCTCTTCGTTTCTCCTCCTTTTTTGTTTACGTAGGAAGCAAACTTTTCCCGATATCATTAATTAATTTGTGGACATATTGACCCTTTTTTCGACGAAAATAAACCTATTATAAATTCCACACAGTTTCCGTCAAACTCCAAAGTACACCTCACTCCAAAGCAGACCTCAAACCGAAACCCCCAAATATGTAGCAGCAGCAAAAACTTCAACCGCTTTAGCTGGACGTATTTAGCATTAACTTTGTTAATTAACTTGAACGCCGGACAGCGGATGGATGTTTGGGAAAGCCGAAAAAAGGGCAAACAAGATTTCACAATTTTTTTCTTTTAATATTTTTGATCTTTTGTGGTCAGGAATATGTATGTTTACTTTCTTTACACTTCCGTGCTCTTGTAATTATTACAAATAAATTTATTTATATACACGCATGGAAATATTTTTATTACAAAGCATTCCACCTGCGACGAACACTTAGAGGCCTTTTAGAATTACATTGGCATGTGGATAAGTGCTAGTAACGCATGGCATACAACTTTCTTTATTTTTTTCCCTTCCATATCGCGCTATGTTCACATACATATTTAACAGTTGTATGCGTCATAAATACTATACAAATATTTATATGATGTTTATGATATATGACAGCCACTTCCGGCGAAGTTAACCTCAATATAAAATATGTACGTCGCACAACAACATTGTACTTGCAATAGCCAGCCATACACCTAACTAACAAAGCGCGCACCCGACCTCGGTCGTTGGCATGTTAAAGCCACAAATATGCACACACATACACTTACACAAACGCACGTGTATTCGTGCGCAGGAAACGTTGTAATGCAATAGAAATAAATTTGTAAAAGCGTGTGTGATTGTAGGCGATAACAAACTCAACTACATCAGCAAATGTGGTAAATTGCGCGCCAGCAACGCAGCCAAGCGAAGCCGAGCCGAGCGAGCAGTCAAGCAAGCAACAGCCCACGACGTTCATTCAACCGACCGGACAACATGCCAACCCGGACTATCGTCCGCACTGAGGCTCATAATGCAAAGGAAATGGTCACCAAGAGCGCAGCAATTTTGACAACACAAATATGCAGCTCGCCTCTTTGTGCGCTGTGATTTCCTTAGAGCTCCTCCAAGCGCACTCGCCTAAGGAATACTCAAGCGCCTAGCCTACATACTGACAAAAGTACATGCATATTTATATATGTATATACATATATCGCTACTAAGTCACCGTGGCCCAGCAGGTTTTGCAAGCGCAAAATTTCATTTCATTTCATTTCACTTCACTTCCCTCAGCATATCTCATAAATTTCTTTCAAGTGCGCCCCACACTCCATCAGT
>JAPVRG010239763.1:974-12437 GCA_029783565.1 Rhagoletis cerasi
TTTTTTATAATTCGACTGTGAAAACTATTTCCAGAAGTTTAAAAGTATTTGTATCTAGCTCAAATCTTCGAGATTGCTATTTCCATTTTTAAAAGTAACCACAAACAAATGTAAAAAACGCCCCACTCAGTGCAATTATAGAAAAGTGGCAACTGCTTCTCAGCGCAACGCACTAATACCACGGCACACGTAACTGCGGTAGTATGCCCATCATTGTTATAGATATTAAAGAAAAACTAATATGTGGGGTCTTTATTAGAGCACCAGATACCAAATCAAAATTTTTTAGAATTTTTGTCTGTCTGTCTGTCCGGCTGTATGTTTGTATCGCATCACGCAAAAACTAATGCATGGAATTGCAGTTTTCGCCGATGTATTGCTAGGTCTAGCTTAAAATAAAAATAAAAAAATATTATAGAGTTGCCACCTATTTCTAAATTTCTGTGTAAGTAAATTGATAAGATTAAGTTTGACAATTTTAATTTAATTTAATTGATTAGTTCTATAAAGTATTGCAATATGGGTATCAAGCTAAAGAGGTTAAAGAAAGTTTACTGCCAAAAATATTTTTGAAGAGAGTTGCCACCTCTTTGAAAAATTGTATTCAATTATTGAATTGATAAAAGAAATGAAATATTACAGTACGGGTATAGTAGTACTTTTTATTACACTTGCTTCATTTTTAAACTTTGTTAATTTTTAAAATTTTTGATTTTAGTTATTTTTGTAAAATGTAAATCAAAATGCAACTGTTTCCTAACTTAAAATTTTTTCATCTTGCTAAATAACTAGAAGGGTAATTTTGTTAAATAATAAAATTTAATTTTTTTTTATAACTTCACCTAAATATAAGTTTTTTTGAATCCACTACAGTATCAAACTAAAGAGGTTAAAGAAAGTTTACTGTGGAACATATTTTTGAAGCGAGTTGCCACCTATTTGAAAAATTTAAATTTAATTTGAAAAAAAATCTTTAGTTTTTATTGTTTTGAACAAAAATAAACGTTTTTACCTATCCATTCCAAGTCTTGATATTTGATTCTCAACTGTCTCCGTAAAAAACAAAAATATAGATGCTTGATTCTAAACTCCACGCATACGAAGTCGCGGGCAAAAGCAAGTATTGTATAAAAATATAAATTTAAAAGTAAAATATTAAAAAAAAAACATATTTCGAAAGACAAATATTTCTGAACTGAAATATTTTTTCCTTTCTGACATATTTTATGAAATAAAATGTTAATTGAATAATAATTTAGGGAATTTTCGGCATTACTTCTTAATCTAATTTTACGAATGCAACGAGCTTTCCGGTGAAATTGGCACTGCTACCCCCGCTAAAATTTAAGCGCCTGCGAAATTCTTAAAAATTTCAAAAAAATGTTACAAATCGTATTCTTGAAAAAAAAAATCATTAATACATTCATCATAAAAAATAAAATAGATTTAAAAAGCTATATAAATTGACGATTTCATACGTTTTTCAATTACCAAAACCATTTTTTAAACCTGTTTTATTTTTAATGAATAAGGCTATACAAATCATAAAAAATTGTTAAATGTAACTTTCAATATGCATATTTAACAGAACAGTGAATCATTTTCTGTAATCAAAATTCCGCAAAAAATTAGGAAAGCGAAAATTTTCATATTTTCGCCTTTCAAACTTTTTTCACTCAAAATACACAACAAATATGGCGCTAAAGCGACATGTCTTTCAAAAGACACTTATGAAACCAATTTGTATATTAGAATCCAAAAAATTTTACGTGGAGAGCTCAATCATACTAATTCCTTTATGAATTGAGCAAATTTATACAAAACACTCTAATCCTAAATGCTAAAATCCAATAATATCTATGAATAGAGGATACGATCAACTCGTAAATTTTCGAGTCTAAAAAAGTCTATTTGAAGGTCACTGAATATCATTTCGTCTGCTGAGGGAAGTTTAAGTATTGTGTTATTATTTTATCAAAAAGTCTATCAAAAATAACTGTTTGTTACAATTTCTGGTCATGATAACAATTTTATTTCATATTTGGAAGAAAAGGAAAATGGAATATTTTTCTCCTCCCTTCTCGTATACACCGATGAGTGGCATATTTTATGAAATAAAATTTTAATTCGAAAACAAAGTCCTCTCTCATTTTCTATTAAAATCTAAAATGGTATGGATAAAGAGTATTTATGATCATTGTGAAGAGGAATCCAAATTGGAAAAAAAGAGCAAGTAATCTAAATGCATAGAAAAATGTATGGAGGTATATAACTTCAAAAACAAAGCATTTTTCTTGTCTAGCGTTCATGATCTTTAAGAAGATCAATCCTACTTCGAAAAGAGAATGCGCAATCGCTCTAAAAATGAAAATTTATAGAAATGTATAATTTTGCTTGTTGCTGACTAATTGCTCAATAAAAAATTATTGCTTAATCGCTCTGAACGATTAAAATTTATGAAGACCTAAAAGTTCAAATTTTTAGAGGGAGGATTTTCATTAATCAGGGAATGGAAGAGAAAACAGCATAAAAAAGTGGCTTATATAAATATGTCGTTTAGAATAGATGATATTTGTTCAGAGCCTTGTAAAACCCTTATAAGAGCATAGTCTACGAATTGAGCCTTATAAAACCTCTATAAAACCAATTTTCCTCAAACTTAGAGTTTTATGTTATCCGGGTGGTCCTTGTTGATACCACTACTGAGGATAAGGTATAGCGAAAATAGTTGTATGTCGAGAACGAAGCTCCGCATGTGGCCGAGAATTCATTTCACAAAATCGCCTCAAAGCTGGTTGAAAAGTGCGACTCAACATGTTTAGACCGCAACTCGCAAAAAGGTGTTTCTTCAACAACAACTTCAACATCGCAACGTGTGCATTGCAATTGGACAGTGTCCTGTTAAAACTGCTTGCAGCATTAAGAGTTGTCACATTGTGAGCCTTAGACCATATCCGGTCCACATTTGGGGAACAATTCTTTGCAGTTGTACAAGTCCTGCTACTCTACCAGCTCTTGTTGAGCTGACAAGAAGTTCATTTGTCCAAGTATAGTCCACTTGGGGTCAAAGGTATTCTCACTCTCTCATTTCCCTGTTAAGACCGACTCAAGGACGTTCACGAGGATTTTTGTAATACCACTGTGACTTGGTATCCATAAAAGCTAGTAGTAGAGTGTGAGAAAAACGAACAAATTTAAGAGCTAATGGTCTGAGACTTGACTGTGTAAACGGGGTGATTAACGAACGAGCTTTGATTGAGATTATATTTATATGTAAACATACTTTTATCTGACAATTTTTCGGTGCGCCCGGCACCCATACCATGGGTAAAGTAAACTGCTCAGCCACCTACTTTTAGGATCTGTGTCCGCTACGGTTTTTGAATTACATGTGACCGAGTCAAATGCTTGGAGTTCCGTCTGACTGTCTGAGTAGTTGGAGATGCTATTACGTATGACTCCACCTCTTACCCTGTTACCCAGTTTTAAGCGGTTCGTTTAAAGTGGAGTGATCCATTTTATTATCTGTCTGGAACAGAAATTGTATACCTGTTTGCAAAGTTTAGTTTTGGTACACGCTAGTCTGTGCACCGTAGGTTAAAATAATTAGAGGAGATTTCGCACTAAATACAACTCTCTGGCTTCGCCTACTGCTCTTGTACTGGCGAACCGTTCCCTTTCTCGCTCTATTAGGGATAATCTCTTAGGTATATGTGTGCTAATGCAGAGGAGAATAAGAATTGGTAGTCCAGCTGTGGTTGCATACCAAACGGATGTAATAAAATTCGCTATCACTCCGTTGTAAAATAACACAGACTATTCTTATGGTGACTTTTAACAACTTCACTATCTAAATGACCACATCTTTACGAACTTACAAATTGGCGTAAAATAGCAATCGTTCGCCCTGCACTTTCCTATGCTATAAACTCTTCTACTAATTTAATAACTTGTTTGCTGGATAAACACTTAATGAGCTATTTTCGATTTTTTATACCCCTTTAGTGTAATAAAATATCTAAAAATAAATATAAATATTACTGCGTATGTATCTACACTTTGAGCCACAGGTAAAAATCACCTGTACCCGCACAAGATAATGAACCTGCTGCGGGCGAAATATTATGGCCAACATTAAATATCAAAAGGCCACAAAAAATGAACTCAAAACATTAAAGAAAATAAGACAACAACACAAGCATGCGCACACAAATATAAATATTCTAAACAAAGTGGTGAATGTGAGAAATATTGAGTGGCAGCGAGGACATTGAGAAGGCGCACAATGAAAAAAAAATCGAAGTAAATGGAATAGAAATGAAATCAACAACAAGATCAGCACGATCAGCCACCAGCAAAATACGGCGACGACACAGCAAGAGCGACGGATGAATATACCTAAAACTCAAGAACGTAGAACGAAGCGCAAAGCTAAACAGAACGAAGAAAATGCCGACAATAATAACAATGAGGCACCTTGGAGAGCTCCAGCAAAGTGTACGCAGTCGCAGCCGCAGTAGCAGCAGCAGTGGTGATCGCAGCAGATGAAGCAACAGGTACATGAACCCTTCTCCATGCCGACGAACACCGCACCGTACCGCGCCGCCTGACTCAGCCAATAATCCACGCATGAGCAACGCGTATACACACAAACTTACTTGCGGATAGGAACGCTCGCCTACAATTCGAGTGTTCTTAGTGTGCGAGCGCAGTGAGTGCTCCGTCTGAGCGTTCTACATTGACCTGAAGCGGCTGCGCAACGAATGGGGCAAGTGATCGTGCGGGCGAACGCGCATGCGCTGCCCTGCCGCTGTTGGATCAAGTTGGAGGACCTGGGAATATTGTGCTAGGCGGCAGCGGGTGTTGCTCCAAGGGCAAACAGACGGACAGGCAGGCAGGCAGGTTGAGAAGCAGACAACAGGCAGGCGATTCCCGCGAAATGGTATTATAAAAGAATTCCATTCGATGGACGGACGGACAGACACGATTTTTAACGAGTTGCGCCAGAGGGGCAAAGAATAAATGCCAAAGAAAATAAAATAAAAGAATTGAAAAGAAAAAAGTACCAACCGAATGGAATCATTCTTACAAAGAGCATTTCTTTATGAAGAACCAAAAAAAAAAGCTAAGTAAAATAAAACGCGCAAAGTGTAAGAAAAACAAAAGCCAGCAGAAAAACAACAACAACCTAAATGTTATTATAAATAAAAGAAACGAGAACAAAAGCGCGTTCAAGAGGGCACGCTACACTCTAGTGTAGAGAGGGGAAAAAGAAATCAACCAGCGAACGGGGGAAGATACACATGAATGTCGATATTTTGACCACAATGAGCGGCGGCCGCAAATGAATGCGTGGCCTACACACACAATGATCGCCCGATCGCTGGTCGCTCTCGCCCGTCCGGCCGCCCGCTACAATGAAAGTCACAAGTGTTTTGTGCCGGAGATGCGGCGTGTAAATGAAGTTGAATAACGAACGACGATGAACAAAAAAATAACTTAAATCCGAGCGACCGCAAAGCCACTGCAACAAGTGTACAAGTGGCGATCATTGATCGCGGCAATCGATCGCGTACACTGCTGGAGGGCGGCGGCGTCGGACGCAGAGACTGTGGCACGCCAACGCAGTGGCGTGGCTGAAATTATACATGCACTCTTACGTATGTACATATGTGTGTATGTGTATGTATGCATGTTCTCAGGTATGTACGTTTATTTGTTTGTAAGCGCTCCTGAGAAGAATGAGCCCCCATTTAGAATTGTTTTGTGGTGCGCGATCGTTTTCTGTTGGCAATTGTGATTGCTTGGTTGGTGATTGCTTGCATGGTGTTATATGTACATATGTATGTAGCGATTTTGTTGCTAAGCCCACGTGCAATATAGTTGCCAAAGAAGAAGCGTTGAGGTTTCACTGTGGCAGTTGAAGTGCACCTGAATTTCCGAGTCTGGCAGATTGATTGTTGTTTCTCGTATTGCCACCAACAACCGGCAATAATAATATCAACAAGACAACAGTGACGCCAATGAGACGGCCAGTATAGTAGATCAGGGGTGCTCAAAAAATTATGCTTACGGAATAGCAAAAAATACTTCGACTCAAAACTATTTTGGTACTAAACTAACAACAGAACAGTGATACGAATCTACAGCTGAGCAAATGCGAGCCAACGCGAGGCAGCAGTGAAAGAATAGCGATATATTTTTGCCCCGATTGTTTTTACTGAGCCAACGCTTGCTGTGATAATTTTGCGTGTTGTGCTTCCAAAACTGATGTGTTTGTTGTAAGTGAGCCAAGGCGAGCCAACTGAGTGGACTACGATTTGAGGGCATTCACCTGGAATGTCCGAACCCTTTACGGGGAAAAAGCTTCTTCAAGGCTGGTTGATGTCCTCGTGAAGACAAAGGATGACATCACCGCCATACAAGAAATGTGACGGACAGTGCAGGGCAAAAGATGTGTGGAGCTTTGCGACATCTACTACAGCTGCCACATTAGGAGCGCAAATTCGGTGTTCGATTTGTGGTGGGAGAGACACTCCGTCGTCGAGTACTGTCAATGGACCAGCGTCTAGCCACAATCCGCATCAAAACGATATTCTTCAACATCTCGCTCGTTTGCGCCCACGCCCCGATGGAAGAGAAGGACGAGGCAGGAAACATGGTAGTGTGCAGTACTAGGTTCAAGCATAAAAAGATACATCAAGCTACGTGGCTGTCTCCAGATCAAAAAACGAGAAACCAACTCGATCATGTTGTGATAGACGGAAAGCACGCTTCCAGTGCTTTAGACATACGTACACTCCGAGGGCCAAACATCGACTCGGACCGCTATCTTGTTGCAGCCAAGGTACGCGCATGCTTCTGTGCAGAAAAAAATGAGCGTCCAACAACGCAATGATAGCTCAAAGTCATAAAGCTGAAATCACAACAGACAGCTTATTTAGTCGGCGCTCGACTTCCACACCTGGTCACAGATAGCGCTCTTCAACAAATCGACATATGCAACCAGTAGAATCACATTTCCTGCTCACTACGTGTCGCAGCAGAGGAAGTAGTCGGATTTCATGGAGCCCGAAAGAACAACGGGTACGAGAAGCGATTTCTCAAAGCTAGAAACTTCCCAACTCATCTGTAAAGACTTCTCCGTCTGCTGCACGTTTTAATACCGCTTTTATGACATGCTTTGCATGGTGATCCCTACCACTAAAATGAAATCTCCAAGGTCCAATCAAAACTAGTAAGCGAAATCCAAAAAAATTTATAATAAAAAGGAAAAATTGCTAGAATTTTGGAGACTCTCTTCTCCAAAGAAGTCAAATATTTATCTGAAAGTTATACTTCATTACAAGCTGTCAATTAATCTGCACCAAAAATATATATTCAATACGCACATGGCCTTGAGAAAGAAACCGGTTTATCGGACCCAATATTTGCATGATAGATGATCTAAACCGTTTCCAAATCCATCCGTCCGTCGGTTGAAAGAAAGCTGAAATCCATACTGGATAATCTTAGCTCTAACGACTACTCTCTGCGGCATGAGAACAATACTAACCGCGGCGCTGAGGCTCTTATGGACATGCCTCGTCTGTACATTGTAATCAAATAAGAGGATCTATGGTTTACAGCAAGACACATCAAAATATACAATGTGGAGAATTAGATGCTTAAACACCCGTCCACCTTTAAGGTTACAGAACAAGGGGAAGAAGTTCGCATTTGCTTTTTACAGCTATGCCTTCAGAGGTAGTAATTCAGGCATAACCAGAGAACATAGAATAACGAGAAGGTGCAAACTACTCAGTGGAACATATTTGATGAGAGTCTTAGCAGTGCTACTAGGTTTCTACAGTGATATTTTCGTTTCTACAGCGATGTTACAGCCATGTTTCTAGGTTAATTGCACGGCGACATGTTAAGATAACAGCGGCGAATAACGTTGTGGATTCATGACATTTGCGTTCCAAAATTTTGCACCTTCTCGTTATTCTAAGTTCACTGCAAGAAAGCGATTCAGAGGCACATGACCTTTCATCGGTCTGCCACGGAGCTCCGTTAGAAGAAATTATTATATCTGGATGAAAAAGGAAGCGAAAGTTTACTGGGAAAATACGCAAGGTAACAGACAGGGAGGGATATTTACTCTTGCCAGCGGAGGAGGGCACTTTTATTGCCCTTACCAGGCTCAGACTTTACTCCCTGGGTCGATGTACCTAGAAGCATGGCATTCGGCTTAAGGACCCCCGAAGCTCCTTAAGAATACATGGGTCAAAGAATACCTTTAACAAAACAGAGATCTGTTACAATAGGTCGTCTTTGGTCACCCTAATTTTGGTGACCCTAGTTTATTCTAATTTCATCTAATCCCAAATTATTGCGAAGCGCTGCTGGTCTCTTAAAGAGACTGCTGAGGCAAGTCGAACATACATTCTTCGGTTCTCAGGGCATTGTCAAATTGGCGATGTGATGGCGAGTAGAAACCATTTGCAAGATTACTAAACATATTTAGCAGGCATTAAGTCCTGAGAGTAAGGACATTCCCGGTGAATCTCAGGAGATATTAAATCAGAAATTCAGAGGTTAACTTACCTGAAACTTTTAGAAAGATATAAAAGCAGTCAGATGATATTCTCCCTGGAAGTTATGTCCACAAAAGGGCACGGAGCCTAATGAGCTTCTGAGTTCTGTTTTTTTTTTTTGTAAAATTTTAGCATGAACTTTAATGATCAAGAACATATTTAGACGATCCCATAGATGGTCCCAAAGATTTTAACTTAGCCTGGATAGATACAATGGGCGGCATCGCAGCTGCTATAGCTGTTAGTTTGTGAAAAAGGCAACTTATTTAGCGTAGATATTCAAGTTGTTATTGATGGAATGGTTTGACTTGTGCGTGATTTAGTAAATACCATTTCTAACTGATGGAAACCTTTTAGTTTGTTACATATGTAACTCCGAAACTCTTTGGTTCCTCTGAATTACGATAAGTTCTTTTTAGGGTAATAAGTCGAATATTCGTTTTTATTTTTAACCATAGTGGACACCACTGCCTGTCGGCTAAATGGCTAGCCTTAATTGAAGCCTGCATTGTAGGGATGTAGGTGCGTCTATGTATGTATGGCTAAGTCCGTAGACATCTTAGCCTTGCGGTGGCGGCATTGAGAACGTGATCATCTTCAACACCTTCGAAAGGTTACAAAACAAAATTGGCAACATAATTGTGTACATAAAATGAGTGCTGCCTTGACCCCCGGCCCGGTAAGCAATAGGGCACAAAATATCTGCATACACTTGCAACGCGAACGGGGTGTGTTACAAGTACTTATTTTAATTTTGGTATAAATGTGCACGCAGGACTGGAGCTCAACGGCAGGATGCTGCTATGTACAACAACTTCGCCTATTAAATTGTTACGTGCGGCAAGTAAGGTGCGGCAGCTTATGTTGAAGATGCATACGATGCTGTAGGACCACAACACAAATTACCGCGAACGCGCATGACAAACGTGCGATGACGCCATTTGTAAGGATCCACGACAAGCCTTCCAAGCATATAGATGAGCTCAAAAGGTGGCGTAGCATTTTTGGTTAATGAGCTCACAATTGTATCATTGAATAGAGTGGCTCTGACTCAGAGTTTCTGTCAGTAATATAACCACAAAATATATAAAAATTGTCTGAATATGACAGCGGATTACGAGGAAGGCGCGCGCACGCTGGCATTGAGCTTGAACTGCTGGCGTGCGCATCGTATTGTTTGTTGTCTCTATAGTTTTTTGCAGCCCATTGACCGTTAATTAACCGCCATTCAAAGCAACACTTCCGGCCACATTAAAATCGATGTATTATAGCTCTTGCTGAGCTAACTAACCAAAGAGACAGGTAGCTGAAAACACAATGGATGCAAGGCAGGGCTTGACAGTTAACTCCCCGTCGAGTTCTGTCGCTCTGCCAGCCGGCGCGCGCTGATCTCAGCCCTACGAACAGTAATACTACTTGACAAAATAACCGATACAAAACAAAACTCGTACTCGTAGGAAAAACAAACAAAAAATTTAAAACATTCGCGCATGTGTCATTGCATACATAAATTGATCAGTGATCAGCAGCTCGATTGAGTGTGTGTTTGTATGATTGTGCTGCCCATTTTTGGGCATTGCAACAAGTGCGTTGTCGCGCCAAGCACTGACACCTGATGTGGGTATTTTGTCGTTGCGCACGACAAGCTCTACACACACGAACATACGACACTCCAAGCCACTTATAGTACGTTAAGCGACACGATCCAACCAACGATCATTGGCGATCGGCGGCAGTGGTGTCAGAGGAAATGCTACGATGAAAAAAAGGTTTGTGCAAAAAAAATATTTTAAAAATGACAATTCTTGGCAATTCATTTTATTGCCCAGCTTTTCGTTTATTCTCGCTGTGTGACATGCTCTGCGTCGTCTTTTGTAGCCGACGGGCTGATTAATTCTACGCTCCGTCGCCGCATTGAGTAGGCGAACGTAGCGCGTCGCTTACGGCCAGCTTAAAAGTCGCCGCCAGAACAGTTTGCAAAGGATGGAAGCTGCGATGTGGTTGTGAGTGTGTAAGCACACATGTATGTTTGTCTGCATAAGTATATACATTTGTATATATTTATGTAGAATTCGCCGTTTCGCATTGCGTTTTTGAAGTTTTTTTTTGGTTTATGTTTTTATTCTTCGAATTTAATTCTTTTCGCTGACTGCCATCGTCGTAGCTCTTTCTTAAAGATCTTGGCCATGGCACATGCTATGCGGCACAGGTTTTGCTTAATGAACGCCCGCGCATTTAGCCACAGGAAGTGCATCTAGATGCGGTTAGTGTTGTGGAAAAGGCGTCGCAGTAGCAAAGTAACCGGGTATCGTTGTCATGAAGTTTCAGAAGTGAGATGAATATACAGTACATTTCATTTAGCTGCATTCGCGTTCGATGGCGAAGTTTGTTTCTCTTTTATCCAAACCTTCATCTTCATCTCGATCTATAGTTTCACCTTGAATTTTTACCCTCACCTTCATCTCCATATCAACCTCTATCTTCATCTTCATCCTCATTTTCATTTTCAATTTCATCATCATCTTCATCTTTACCTCCGTCTTCGTCTTCACCTACATCTTGATCTTTATCTTTATCTTTATCTTTATCCTTATCTTTATCTTTATCTTTATCTTTATCTTTTCTTTATCTTTATCTTCATCTTTATCTTTATCTTTATCTTTATCTTTATCTTTATCTTTATCTTTATCTTTATCTTTATCTTTATCTTTATTTTTATCTTCATATTTATCTTTTCTTTCTCTTTATCTCTATCTTTATCTTTATCTCTATATTTATCTTTATCTTTATCTTTATCTTTATCTTTATCTTTATCTTTATTTTTATCTTTATCTTTATCTTTATCTTTATCTTTATCTTTATCTTTATCTTTATCTTTATCTTT
>JAPVRG010239764.1:0-22310 GCA_029783565.1 Rhagoletis cerasi
CACACAGCGTAGTTCAAGTGGATATCAAACGGATACAACACATAAGGTTTGAATGCGAGTGTACATACATACTTAGTATTCAACAATTTACTGGTAAGCAAATTGGCTATTACCGATATAATTATCGAGGTATTTGTTGATATTTTTATCGATAATTTAGTTAAAATATTCTGAAGGGTGTTTATTGATGTTGATTTTATAAATATTTTTATCGAACTCAACGATTTATCGAGTTTATCGATTTTTAGATTAAATGTATCGAAATCGTTGTCGATATTTTTAGCCAATAATCTATTGATATCTTAAATCACATAATTTTTTGGAATTTACCGAAACAAGTTGTCTCTTTTCACTGTTTTATCTATGTAATTGTCTATATTTTTGTCGATGTAGTTATCGAAAGTTTATTTCATATTTTCGGAGAAGTTTTTATTGATGTCGGTAAACTTATCGAAATTTTATCGATTGTATTGGTGCAGAAAATAACTAGCGATATATTTATTGTTTGAATTTATCGATATTTGTTCCTAACTCATCGATATTTTTATCGAAATTTAGTTTTAATTATCGAATATCGACATATTTTTGATATATTTGATATCTTAAATCACATAATTCTTTGGAACTTATCGAAACAAATTGTCTCTTATACTTCTCTTGTCGATATCTATGTCGATGTTTTATCGATAGATTTTTTGATATTTTCTGAAAAGCAGTTATTGCTGTCGGTAAATTTGTAAATCTTTCATACAATTTATCGGCAAATCGAAATTATCGATATTTTTATCGAAATTTTTTTCGATATGTATCCAGCAAATAATTTAACGATATTATATTTTGTTTTAGTTTATCGAAATAGCACCCCTATTTTGGTTATTAATGTCGCTATTGACTGTTATATTAGTTTAGATTAAGCTGAGTTGGTTGCACCAAACGAGGGCACAATTATCCTTTATGACAATTACTCCAGACTCTTTCCGTCTCACTCAAACTAGAATTACCTTAAATGTTACGGCTTCAAGGAAACTCTTGGGTACACTACAATCGTTTGAAGTAAGAAAAAAAATTTCAAAACTGAGTTTCATTACAAAAATTAAAATTTGTCCATAATTTAAGAAACAATCTATCAAATGTTATACCATTATAAAATGCGCCAACTTTCAAAGTTACTTGCCAAACTAGTGTAGTACATTTTTTTTTTCAGTGCAGTCAGTTAAAATTGGGCGAAATATTAAATTTAAAATTTTTTTGGACAAAAAGTGTCAGTTACTTCCAAGCTAGAGCAATTGGCTATAAATTTTAGACGACAGTTAACAGAAGCATTGCTCAGAATTACCTTGCAAAAATAAAATTGAGAAAAAGTAGAAATTTCTAGTAGCGAGAATTAAAAAACCATCAAGGATTGCAGATTTTTTCGTTTATTTATTTTTTTTTTTTTGAACGCCTATAATTTTAAAAATACAAGTCGTAGATATTTTTTTTATTTTTTCTATAACTACTATGACCTGACGAGTCACCTATTTCTGGCTTGACGTCGACTTCTGGGCCAACCTGTATATCCTCGTCTTTAGCTTCTTAATAGTCTCCTTTTTCATCTTCTTTTCCCTAATCGCTTTCGTCTCGGTCTTCCTTTTAGTATTTGTCTTGGTCTTCGTTTTGGTATATGTCCACATATTCCTCATCGAATTCGTTTTCGTATCATACGTATGTCTTTTGTCTTCGTCGCCATATTCGTCTTCGTCGTAGTCTTCTTATTCGTTTTCACCTTCGTCTCCGTATGCGTCTTCGTATCATCTTCGTGTCTGTCTTCGGCTTCGGCTTTTTCGTCCGAATCGTATGAGTATTTATCTTTGGATTTGTCTTCGGTTTAGTCTTAGTCCTAGTGTTAGTCCTTAACCTTACCGATATTTATTTGATAAAATAAAAACCAAAAATTAAGTTTTTTTTTCTAAGCAAAAACATAAAACTTTAAAAATAACTTTTTTTTTTAACAAGCAAAACATAAAACTCAAAAAGGAACTTTTATTTTCTGAGCAAGAAATGAAGCTCTGTAAGCTATCATTAAAAATCATTTTTTTAATAAAATTTATAACCGTTACAGTGCCTGAGTTAGACGCAGCCGAAAGGCAGGTTAGGGGCACCTCTACCAACTTTGAGCGCACTGTGAGTGAGCCCAAATTCTTAATTGCCGTTGGACTATCAAATATATTTTTACCTCTCTTGTAGATGTTACGCTGCTAAGCAACCAATCAGTTGTTTCCTTAATGGCACCTTCCTCTGCCTGGAAAGAAAAATGGTGATTTGGAAGCCTAAATTTTCGGTTTATTTAGAATTCCCTGCAAACGACCACTTCACCGACCCTTCCGCCCAGCTTTAGTCCATACGCGTGAAATTTCACAGGCGCCGCCAACCAAACACTGCTTTCTATCCGCTCATGCCTTAAGGAAATGCGAGGGGAGAAGAATCCACACCCCCAGAAACAAAGTGGAAGCTCACGTAGTCTTCTTTAGTGCATCCCAACTGTAAAGGGTTTTATAGAAGATTAGAGGCCTATATATGGTTTCATGGTCTTAATTGGGAGGCACCATCTCTCGTCAATGAGGACATGCTGTAGCAGTAAACAGCCACTTGTGCCTTGTTCACTTGTTCCTCAATCTTAGGCATCTATCAAAGCTTCACACCTAAAGTTAAGCCTAATTACTTACCTCTATCAGAAAACTCGAGACGACCGCCTCTAGTTGAGGAAAGAATGCCGTGGGGTAAATATTTACAATGTGCTGCACTGAAAGGACGTGCCGTATAATATTCAGTAAAAAAGTATGTAGGCCTTGTGGGAATATAATGGATTCTAGTGAAGGCAGTTTTTAATAGTCACTGAAATAATAATTGTCGATACTCTTCTTCTTCTTTATTGGCGCTGTAACCGCCTAAGCGATTTTGGCCGAGTCCACAACAGCACGCTAGTCATTTCTCTTCTGTGCCAACTGACGCCAATTGAAAATGTCAAGTGAAGCCAAGTCCTTCTCCACCTGGTCTTTCCAACGCAGAGGAGGCCTTCCTCTTCCTCTGTTACCAGCATCGCGACCCGGTGTATGGCGCAGGGGCACGGACAATGAAAACATCTGATGAAGCGGCTCTTGGAGTTTTCGAGAGAAAGATTCTACGAAAGATTTACAGGCCTTTGCGCGTTGGCAATGGCGAGTACCGCAGATGATTTAACGATGAGCTGTATGAGCTTTACAACGATATAAACATAGTGCAGCGAATTAAATTGTCGATACATATATTTACTAAAAAAATATGAACCGATTCAAAGCATTTTTGGAGTTATTGGAACTGGCTATCGCACTTTAAAAACTCACTGTAGGTCCAGTAACTTTCTTTCCAAATCTCGTCTCACAAAATTAGATTTATTTCGAACTTGTTTCTTCCTAAGGTGTTATAGCAAAAACAAGGTTATTTCTCCCTTCTCAACCCAATTCTGATCCCAACGCCTCCAGCACACTATCCTCTCGTCCGCAACACTACACAGCTCCTCAACTTCGAGCCGCAAATTAGGCAACAACTGAAATTTGGTTACAACCCAATCAATCATTTCGTCGAATAACAGTGGAAATACTCAAACTAGGCACAGACACAATGACACGACCACCAACAAACACACATATGTACATAGTATGCCAAAATGTGACCAATTTAACCGAAGTATAAACTAACACAAACATACACACACACACACATCGGCATAACAGATAAACCAGCAACGGAGTCAACGAGTCATATAAAAAAATGCGAACCTATAGGGAACTGGGTCTAACAAAGCCATGCAGAGGAAGCCCAGGCAAATGAGTAAAGCGAAGCTTTCCTAGTACTCGTACATACATATAACCAATTGGACCTTGCACTAATGCATTGTGGGCGAAGTGGTTTGATTATCAACGCAGCAAAGGCACAGTTGCATTTATATTTATGCATACAGACAATGCGAGCGCACACACATGCATACTTACACAAAGAAGAAGTGTCACAATGGCATATGTAATGCACTAGCAGTTGCTAATTTACTATGCCAGCGGGCAGATTTTCCGCTTCAGCTTACATAACTGCCACTAACCTGAGCCGGAACCGTATGCATACATATAGCCTCATACACACATACACGCAAACATACAAACATATGTGGCTGGTGGATACCCGAACTGTCAAAGCAAAAATTACGTACAAGTCTCTTGTGGAAATTTTGTTTCGCTTAAATTCTCGGGTTCTTACTGATTTTCACTCTTTCCTCCTCCTCTGTAGTTTTGCCTTTTTACCCACTCCATCCTGCCTCGCCAAGTTCTTTGCCATGCTAGTTACCATTTTCGTAGTTTTATTGGTAGTGCCTTTAGCCTGCAGCTAGCAATCATCTTCGCTTGGTCACCACAAAATCCGATGCTTCCGGTTTGTTGAATTATGCGCCCTCTGCTTCGAAAAGTGGCAAAATGGTCGGCAATCTCAACGGCGCGCAAACAATGGCAGGAATAATATAGTAGAGATTGTGCAGATTATAGAGACTTGCGCCTAGTTACTGATTGTCAGTCGCTATTGACCGCAGTCGCACGTAAATCAACTGGCAGATAGGCCGAGTTGAGTTATGCAGTGGTGGGTGCGAATGATTATGCTCTTCCAATGGCAGTGCGCTAAGACGTGGCTGGGGGAATATTAAAGCGTAGATACACCCACGCTATTAAATGCAGCTAAATGTCCAGCAGTCGTATCATACGAATCGTATGCATAATGTGGCTGCATCCACATTCAGCGCTCAGTTGACAATTATTAGGAAATTTTATTTGCATATGACGCGAAGGCCCATAGTCAATGGAGTTTTAAAGCCCAAAATTTCTAAAAGCAGTAATATTTTTTTAATCGAGTTCAAGTATTTCCAAATTCTGAACTGAAAAATATCGAAAATAAGACTGTGCCGCCGCAACGGGGCTTTGAAGCCTTTCATATATTTTATACGGGGAAAATACATTTTTCGTATAATTGCCACAAAATTGTCAAAAAAAAAATATTTTTTGATCGGATGAAAACATTTGCCTTCAGAAATCTTCAGAAAACAAAATTAATTAATTTAACTTTAAAATTTTACTAACTATTTTTTCATAATGCGCGTGATGTGGTTACGAACACATAAAATTACACATTTTTGATAAGTTATCGGTTATTAAAAAGTAGTTAGTAAAATTTTAAAGTTAAATATGCACCATAATTTTATGTTTTCTTATATTCTTATTTAAAAAAAAAATGTTTAACGATTATATAGCAATTCTAAAAAGTTGTATTTTCCCCATCTAAAATATGTAGTATATAGAAAACTTCAAAGCCCGGCGCGGCAGCACTGTTAAATATTAATCGATTTCAAAATAAAAAATACAGGTCTCCTTATTTTCCGTACTTTTCAGTTCTGGGGGGTGGCTGGAAAACCAATTTTTTTTTTGGACCACCCTAATATACATACGGTCGCAAAAATATAAAAAGAGAAAATAGATTTTTGCATGTTTTGGCTATTTTTCGTTGTTTATGTAATGTTTGCTATTTTTTATGAAAGATAGAGCTCATCATCTAACGAAAAACATGTAAGCCAAAATTTTTAACTTTGTACAAGGTTTTTCAAAATTCGATGAATTTCAACAAATGTTCATCAAAATTTCAGGCTTCTTATTCAGAAATTTAAGTATAAGAAAATGCAAGTTTTAAGTGGCTACAAAACACCGTTGATTTTAGCAATTTTTTTTTTTGTTGTCGGCGTTACGCAGAAAGTGCGCAACACCTTCAACAAAAAGAAATGCCAAAAATCAATGGTAAATCCTAGTTAGTTCAAACTTGCACTTTTAAAATTGAATGGGCTAGAAAACTGCATACTCTGTATAAAAAATCTAATTAAGAACTTAAAATGTTGATGAAATGTTGTCGAATTTTGCTTATTTTTGTGCAAAGTTTGAATTTCGGACTTACAATTTTCTCGTTAGATAAAACTCAGCTATACTTTCATTAAAAAACTAGTAACATTAAATAAACGAAAGAAAAATAGCGAAAATTTGCTAAAACGTATTTTCCCTATTTATGTTTTCGCCACTGTATATATCGCACACCCTCTTGAAAAGAGTCACAACTGAAAATTTTTCAATTTTTAAATTATGCGCTAAATATGCTCACAGCAAAAGCTGGAACAAAATTTTGTTGTAATTCGTTGAAAAAATTTAATGTAAAGTCTCCCTTGCCCATATGATTAACATGTGCTAAGAAATAGATAGTTTTTTGCGTTGTATGGCAAGCGGGTAATTTTGAGTTGTGCCCTTTCGAAGAAGGCGTGCGATATGTAATACTAGCTTTTGTCCGCAGCTCCATATAAGAAATTTTACGTTGGCCAATGCAAAAATAGCGTTGAAAAGCAAAAACGGTTTGTAAATTAAAAGTTCTTCATATATGAGAGTCAATAGTAATGTCGCTGTTCAATCATTTCATTAAATAGTTTACTAAACGTGCGAATCCGCGCATTTGATAGTTGTTTTGAATACAAATATTTATGTGGCAGCAGCTACATGGCAACGCAAGCAAACGGAAAAAATTGCCTATATTTCAGGCAAGAACTCCATAGCCGACGTACATATATTGCGGAAAAAAAAAAATTATTCTATATTTTCAGTTCGACCTATAGCAATATGCACATTGGTGAAAACTGCATTTAATTTCATAGATTAGTGTTTGCGTAATGCGCTTACAAACATACAGAGAGACAGACCGACCAAAATTCCACAAAATTTTTTATTTGGCTTCTATTGCTTTAATAATGACCCCCATTTATTTTTCTTTGAAATCTATTATAAAAAGATAGCGTTTTTTACAATTATATTATTCTCAAATACTTTCGTTCGATACCCATATGACATAATTAAACTTATCTTATCACTTTAACTGCATTCAAAAATATTTTCAACATTAAACTCTTTTGAACCTCTTGAGTTTAATACCTGTATTGTAATATTTCACTTATTTTATCAATTTAATAATTAAATGCAATTTTTCAAACAGGTGGCAACCACCTTCAATAATGTTTTTGAAAGTAAACTTTCTTTAAACTTTTCAGTTTTATACCCATATTGCAACAATTTATTTAAATAAAATTCTCAAACAGGCGGCAACCTTCCACAAAAATATTTTCCGCTGTAAGCTTTCTTAAACATCTTTCTTTTGACAGCCATATTGCGACATTTACTTAATCTTATCAATTTACTTAAACAGAAATTTTTAAATAAGTGGCAACTCTCTAATAATTTTTTTGTAATTTTAACTTAGGCATCTAGTAATACACCAGCGAAAACTGCATTCAATTGCGTGCATTCGTTTTGGAGTGATGCGCTAACAAACAACATACGGACAGACAGACAGCCAGACAAAAATTCTAAAAGTTGTTGATTTGGCTTCTGATGCTTTAATAAAGACCCCACATATTAATTATTCTTTAATATCTTTAATGTACAGCCACGGCCTGTTACAATTTCATTATACTAGAGTTCGCCCAGTGGTTGAAATTCAACCACCACAACGGTCAGCATCCTTTTATAAGATTAAATTATATTCTTGTTTACTTTGGTTCACATTATTTTATTTTTGATTTTTATTTTTATTTATTTTTAATTTATTTTATTTAATATATTGTTTTATTGTTTTATTTCATTGTACTTTATTTCATTTCGTTTCACTTTACTTTTACTTCATTTCAGTTGATTTTATTTAATTTTATTGGATTTTATTTTATTTTATTTTGTTTTATTTCATTTTGTTCTAATCTATTTTATTTTACTGTATTTTATTCTATTTTATATTATTTAATTTTATTTTATTTTATTTTACTTTGCTTTATTTTACTTTATTTTATTCTATTTGATTTGATTTTATTTCATTTTGTTTTACATAGATGAGCGAAGTTGTGACCTATTGCGCCTCAAGCCTAATTGTGGCGAAATATCAGGTAACGCAATGTGAAGTGATGTGACGGGATGTCATGTCACGTTATGACAAATGATGTTGTCATTGATGCCATATAAAGTGATATCATGCCATGTCGTGAAATTTTGTGTGATGAGTTACGGTGTGGTGAATTCAGGTGTGGTGAGCTTAAGAGGTGTGGTGAGTTGAGGTTCGAATCGTTACTATTATTTTTTTCTTTTCCTTTATTCCTTTCTTCATCTACATATTCAACTTTTCCTTCATCATTGCTGCTTTGCATTTCACTATCAATAATAAAGCATACATTTAGGAAGAATTTCCGCCCCAACCATGTGCATGTATGGCATTGGTATGGTGTGACCTTTGAATTGATTTTTTCGCTCTACTTTAAACTTATTGGAAATTTAAAAAATTGTCTGCACATTAGCATCAAAATACCTTTCAAATTATGTCTAATTGTTTATATCTTAGAAGTATAGTTTAGCCGTAAAAGGGGTGTAAAGGAACCACGATTGCCTATTTATAAAATAGAAGATGTATAGAGAAGTAATGTGGAGCGTCCAAAGAAATGAAGGTTGAAGTTAAACTTTTTTAATTACATGAAAGATATGAAGCCTTCGGAATAGCCGAAGACAGCATTGCCCTTAGTTGTTTGCTTTTTATTTTTTGATGTTGGTTGAAGGCTGGGCTTAAACCCAGGCCCCTATGGAATGGTAGTGCGCACTGCTAACTACTACACCACAGCGGCCGTCGGAAAAATAATAATGTGGGTAACAAATAAAAGAAAAAATTCTGTAGAATTGAAAAAGATCAAAGTTTTTTTGGTGCTTAAGAACGAGTAGGTATTGAAGATGTCTTTATGAAATTTTATCTTGGAATATCCTTGAAAATATACAGTGTTTATGTTTGAAAAAATGTTTTTGTAAAAACTAATATATACACGATCACATCCCCGAATCTCGTCCATCTACCTTTGTTAGCTTAAAAAAATAAAAATAATTAAAAGGGCATTTTCAATACCTATTCGTCCTTTTGAACCAAACAAAAATTGAAATTCCGATGTCCTTTTCAAAAGAATTCTGAGATCAGAGAAGAAAAACTAAAGACGCAGTTTTACTATATTTGGCTCCTAGTTTCGTGAGTATATTGAAATTTGCCGGTTTTTGTCTACAGTATAGTGCTTGCTCTAGTTTCATATCCTTTAGAATCCTTGTGAATTGCTATTGAAAAAAATCTGGTTTTTTACCTAAGCGCTGTTCATGCAAAAATTATCCAGTAACTTGCCAGTAACTCTCCAGCAACTCAATTTCCGAGAATTCGCTCTCAGTGAGAAAAATATCCAAAAAAAACTACGTGGACGCAAAACCAGTAAAATTTGCAAGTTTTACGAACAGCTGATTGATTTATTTAGTCAATTTCAGCTATAAAATCCCCACTTTCGTTTATTGTTGCAAGTTAAGATTTTTCCAGTAAAAATTTGCAACTTCTCCTCCAAGTGAACTGTCACTTTGCTCTCTCAATTTCCCCTACTTTGCAAGTTTTTTGGATGCATGCACACCAAAACATGATAGTTTTCGAAAATTGTTACAAATTTTTTGCTGCATGAACAGGCATATTTTTAAAAATTTCATACTCACGCACATGCACGCGAAATTATATTTTCTTATTTTTAATTTGTATAACTTAGCACACACTTTGCATCAGCAAACATACTTTCACGACGTGTGTTTTCTTTATTTACTCTTCTTCTGTTGTTCCAAAACGTGTCTGTCCTAAATCAGACTGTTTGCTCACTGTCTCGCTGATTATTATGGTAAACACACTAAACTAAAAGAAACAACAGCTTTGTGGTGTATGGAAGACATTAAAACACCACAACATTAAATGCGTCAGCTGCTGCTTTTGCTACTTCTAAACTTTACGCAACTGCTAAGCACATGCACCGAAAAAATATTCATACAAGCGTAAAGGGTTTATGCCGCAAACATAGGCTGTTGCAAAATCCGGGTAGAACTTATAGTTGGCAAAAATGTGAGAAAGATGTGTGTCAGCTGGCGTAGCAACATAAGTGAGAGATTTTGTGTTGTTTATTGCACATTTGTGCTATTGTCTGATCATTCGTTGACTTTGGCTCAAAGCCAACGGCCATTCATAAACATATGCAAAAATTTGCACATAGTTATATGTAAATAGAATAGGTAAGCGCACAGGTGTGCCATATCCGCTCAATGCTAAAGATTTCAAGTGAGTGAGGACTTTCACTTTCATTCGCCCCCACCTGCGCGCACACACTGATGGACGTTCACTTAAACTCACTTTGGACACTTCATAGAGGTATGTCATACTTGTTTCAGTTTTTCGATTTTTTTTTTCTTTTTTGCTGTTTGTTTAAGGCCACCACATCAACTTGGCAGCAAAATGTGCAAATATGGGACAATTTAATATTCGTTTTACTTTTTTCCTGCCTCACTGCCTCACGTAACACATTTAATCGCATGTGTGTATGCGTATGTGTGTGTGTGCTTGTGAATGACTGGCAGTGCCCCAAATGTTAACCGATTTTTCTTTTTGCCTTACAACTATGCATCTCCCTTAACGTCAGCTTCTACATACTGTCTGTCCTTACAGTTTCCTAGTGCTCCATTTCTGTCTCGTTTTTGTTTCGCTTTAGCTTGAAAGGCTTTCATACATTCACACATATACATACATAAATACATCCTGCACTCCAATCACTGCTCCTCATACCCAGTCGTGGATACGTTACTCATACGCCGCTACACCCCCCAATTGGCAACCAACTCATCTCAGCTGGCTGTGATATGCTTTTGACGCTTTATGACATTTTTATGAGTGAAACAAATTTTTTTGCTACTTTTCGTTACATTGGCTGCCTTTGCCAAGGCACAAGGTAGCTTATGGCATAAGTTTGACTTTGTGCTGATTTGTTTTATTTTTTATTTTACTTTTACTTCACTTTTTTGCTGCTTCTTTTGTGTCACATTGCCTTTGTCCTTTGTTGCGCTTAAATGTTTAAATGGTCTAACAATATTTTATGTCTTTATTTCTCCGTATTATGGTGCCAAGTTTTTGCCTCGAGCGTATTGAAGGAATGTCCCACTTGCGCAGCTGGAATATTTTTTTTGACCGACGTGAAAGCGGTAAAGTCATAAAAGTCAATGCGCTTGAAAAAATGTGGAGCAATGTCGGTTAACCACTGGCGCAAAAATGTAGTGGAAGTCAATTGTTGAGTTTCTACTACGCAGATGTATGTATACGTTACTTTAATTTTTCATTGCTTACTTCCTGTTGTGAGTTAGAAAAGGTTAAATGAGTTATTTGAGTATCAAAAGAATTGAGGTACTTTGATATTTGGAAGAGCTCTCTTTGATTCGCCAGAATAAACTAAGAAAAAAATAAAATACTCGATAACTAGATTAGTAAAAATTGAAGAATATTAATTTGGATCCAACCAGTCCGTTACAATTGCTAGGTTAGGTTAGGTTAGGTTATCTTAGGTTAGATTAGACTTGACTATATCCGACTTGGATTTTTTGGAGATTTCACCGGGTAAGCCTGAAAAGAACTGTAATTTTTCTTTATTTTTCCATTTTTGACTATTTTTTCCGAATATAAATTATGAAATGTCCTAACAAAAAAATCAGTAAAGTCAACCCCGCTTAAGTTAAACAACCAAAGATCTATATATTTTGTGGTACTTAAGCGGGAATTGCACTTAAAATAAACCCACTAAAGTACCACATGGCACTTACTTTAAGTTCATTAAGGTGTATTCTTAAAAAATATGATGATTTTTACGTTTTTCAATGAAGTTTTAATGTTAAAAAACAAAAATGTGAACAAACGGCGAATTGACCGATTACACCAGTTTACACGAAAAATTAACCCTTGTAAAAAAGTATTTTCTAGGCTCACTTTGGATCGCTGAATATGAAAACAAAACCCATTTTTTGGTACCTTTCGCAGTTATTTGTCAATATCTTTTGAAAGAATTATCTAACCGTTCGAAAGGTATTGATGCGCTCTTTGCAAAAATATATAACTTGTGCAGATTTAAATAAAAATTATTACTCTTACTAGCGACCAAAATCGAAAAAAGTGAAATTTTCTATCATTTTTGAAAAGTACACATTTTTAGAGGCTTATTTTTAATAACAAAAATTTCGTTTAAATTTTTTTATTAAAATTTATGTTAAAGACAAATCATTCCAGTAAATTTTGAGTCCAAGATCAGCCAAATCGGATAAGAAATGTAGATTTTATGGAGCACTGAGTGAAAATTCTAACTTTGTATCTTTCACATAATCACACTTTTGGTCGGAAATAGAATTTTTTTAATTTTTTTTTATTTTTTTTCTTACTGCTTGACGCAAATTCGAGAAGACTCTAGCCAACACAAAGGAAAAAATTTAAGGGGTTTCCGCTCATTTTGGTTAATTAGCAGCCGGATCTACAAATTAAGGCCCCTAATGCGGGAATCTCCGGGATAGGCCTGTCTCTTGTTTTCAGTTCAGCCAAATTTATGCCCTGCTATAGGAATTTCAAGTGCGAATGTGCTTAAAGTACTAGGCTGCTGCTATAACTAGCCGCGTGTGACAGTCAATTCTACACACACATAAATGAATATGCTGACGAAACTAAGGACCAAATACAGTAAAACTACGTTTTCGATTTCTCTCTGAAGTCAGGATTTCTTTTTAAAGAAATTTGAAATTTTAAAGATATGATTAATTCAAAAAATTATTTAAAAAATTCAGTGCAATGAAAAATAACAACAATCATAATAGATAGGCGCTTACACAATATGATAGTGTTTATATTTTCTTATTTTGAATTTTTATAATTTGGCACAAACTTTGCATCAGCAAACATACTTTCACGACGTGTGTTTTCTTTATTTACTCTTCTTTTGTTGTTCCAAAACGTGTCTGTCTTAAATCAGACTGGTTGCTTATTGTCTCGCTAATTATTGACAAAGCGTGGTAAACACACAAAACCAAAAGAAACAACAGCTTTTTTGTGTATGGAAGACATTAAAACACCACAACAACAAATGCGGCAGCTGCTGGCTTTCCTACTTTTAAACTTTACACAACTACTAACCACATGCACCGAAAAACTATTTACGACGCAAACACAGCCTGGTGCAAAATCCGGGTAGAACTCATAGTTGGAAAAAATGTGAGAAAGATGTGTGTCAGCTGGCGTAGCAACCTAAGTTAGAGATTTTGTGTTGTTTATTACATATTTGTGCTATTGTCTGTTCATTCGTTGACTTTGGCTCAAGGCCAACGGCCATTCATAAACATATGCCAAAATTTGAACATAGATAAATGTAAATAGAATAGATAAGCGCACAGGTGTGCCATATCCGCTCAATGCTAAAGATTTCAAGCGAGTGAGGAATTTCACTTTCATTCGCCCCAACCTGCGCGCATACACTGATGGACGTTCACTTAAACTCTTTTTGGACACTTCATAGAGGTATGTCACACTTGTTTAAGTTTCTTTTTCCTTTTCTTTTCTTTCTTTTTTGCCATTTGTTTAAGGCCACCACCTCGACAATTTAGTATTCCTTTTAATTTTTTTCCTGCCTCACTTAACACATTTAATCGCATGTGTGTGTGTGTATGTGAACTGCAATAGCTTAATCGCGTTTTACTAAGAGCTGGGCAATGGCGTAAGAGATGTTCCCAACCTCCCTAAACACCGTCTACATTGCACACTGTCTTGTTGGATCAGCCTTACAACGCAATTCTGGTAACTGTCTTTCAGCTCACCGCAATCTTTCGAAAGGTAAATGTCTTTCTTAGGGCAATTTTCAATTCTAATTGAAGCACTAATTGAAATATCTGCTAACGAGGTGGTCTTAGCGTTATTCTGTTTGTCTTTAAGTAACAAGTTTTTTAAAAACTAAATTAAATTTAAAATAATTATTTTTCATTTTAAAACAATCAAAGCTAAAAATTAAAACAACATTAAATTAAAAACGAAAAAAATAGATTAATAAAAAGCAAAAGTAAAAGAATTAAGTTTTTAAAAATTTAATAACATTAATTTTTGTTTTTCTTTTCAAGGCAATAAAATCCCAAAATTAAAAGAAAATAAAATAAAAAAAAAGTTAATTAAGAAAAAGAGAAAATAAAAATAATGAGTTTCAAAAAATTAACCGAAATTAAAAAAAAATTAATAATAAAAAATATAAAAATAAAAAGAAAATTAAATAAAATAGAGAAAAAAATAATAATTTAAAAAATAAGCTCCTAAAAATGAAATGAAATGTAAAAATTAAAAGAAAATAAAAAATAAAAAAATAATAATTAAAAAAATAAAATTATTTCTTAAAAATTAAATGAAACTAATTTTTATATTCTTGTAAGACTAAAATTTTAAAATTAAACGAAATCTAAATAAAAAAGAATAATTTGCAGTTAGTTAGAGGGCTGACCAATGCCTTGAGTGCTGCTTGGCTGTCAGTACAGACGCGTACTTCTTCCCCATCTATTTTTCACAACGCATTCCATGGCTTCGAGGGTTGCAAATACCTCGGCTTGAAATCAAGATTTAAAAGTTTAGTTTTAAAAGAATAAAAAATGCATCTCATTTCATTTTTAAGAGCTTTTTTTAATTATTATTTTTTCTTTCTTTAATTTTCTTTTAATTTTTAGATTATATTGTTTTAAAATTATTTTTTTTTTAAATTTCATTTAACTGTAATGCTAGAGACACACATCGTAGTATAATAGCAATACCACGATCTATACCACAGGTGTGTCACCACCATACTATGATTCATTGTAGTTGTTGCTAAGCAACGGCAAACTACAATATTGAAATTATAATTTCAATACCGCATGCGTGTCTCAGGCATTAGAAAGCTATTTCCTTTATTTTCTCTTTTTTCTTAATTATTTTTTTTTTTCTTTTTTGATTTAATTTTTATTTCATTTTTGGATTTTGTTGCTTTAAAAAGAAAAAGAAAAATTTAATGTAATTCAATTTTTAAAAATTTATTTCATTTATTTTTTTTGTATTAATTTATTTTCTTCTTTTTCTTATTTAATTATTTTACATTGCCAGAATTCTGTTAAGACTTTGGAGGATTCCACGTAAAAACTTTACTTCAGAAGAAAATCGAATTGTGGCTCATTTAAGGGCTGGTGAAACAAGGCCGTCCAACCTACTCCTTCTTATTAAGACCACAACACTAGTTTGGTTTGGTTACCATAAAAATCCATAAAGGAGTCATAGTCCTAGAAAAATAACTTTTTTTGGCTTACCATTGAATCGCATTTTAATCGCGTTTTATGTTCTTTTTCTCTCGTAGCTATACTATACAATTTTTTAAGTTTAATATTTCGCCCTAGTAAGCATTCTTCTGCAGTATTTGACGCCATATGCCGGCTCACTAATCTGCAATTAGGCGCTTACCCCACGCTGTTTGCCATTTGCTCGCAAGCCTCATCAATCTGCAATTTCGTTTTAACCCATTTTACGCGCAATTTTTGTGCAACTACTCAATATTTCACTATTTGCTGGCAATCAACGCGAATATTTAAATATTTCACAGTGGAACCATGGAACAATGTACCTATTTGTTTTCGTTTGCGAGCTAAAAGCTGCGCCCAAAACTCCCCCACTTACCCAGCGTGCTATTGTTACATTTTCCATTATTTTTCTTTTTTCAGAGTTTCCTTTTCATTTTTCTTTTTTTTTTTGCAACACACGTAATTGCGTTTCGTTAGCGCCAATGCAACGCTACTCAATGCTAATTTGAAATGGTCGAATAGCTGCGATTAACTTTGCAACGCCGCGGCGCACACATGCTGAGTTCCTTCCCTTCACCAACGCTTGTTTAAAAATCATACCTAATGCCAATGAAAGCGACCTCACAGAATTGGCCAAAAAGAGGGTATGAGCTGGTTTTTAATTAAGGCGCGGGCGCGAAAACAGGCACACACACAGACACAGTAAGTCATGAGCTGCACTTGTATGTAGTAATGTTAAACTGCTAGCTTCGCATGTGTTAGCAAGTGAGCGTGATTATGTATATATGTGTGTCACTCACACTCATACACGCAAACAAAATGGATTTTACTGCAATACTTTATTTGCCCACGCAGCAACTATTTGCTGGGTAATCAAGTGAGTGCCATGAAAATGAACAATTACCGTTACACCTTCTGTAGTCGTAAACGCACACACGCATAAATACACATTCACTCAGACTTTGTGGGCTATACATATATTTATGTAGAGAAAGATGTGCGCAGAAATTGTGTCAAATCGCAGGACTCATGATATGGCGATAAGCGTGTATGTGTGTAGCATAGAGCTGTTCGTTAGTGGTGTGGCGCGAAGATTTCGGCGTGCAGCTGAAGCATTGTGAGCGAAATTGAACAAATTGGCTTAAAAAAAAGAAAGCCTCAAAATATTCAAAGCAGTTCGATCAAAAAAACTGTAATGCCGAAGTTAATCAATAATGAGTTTTTACCTTGCCAAAAATGTTTGTCCATTTTTCAATAGATTCAATATTTATGGCCGCTTTTTCGAAGTAACAAATAAGTATGTCAAGCCTTTTTTCTATACAGTTTTTAATTACCAAGAAATTATATACATGTTACAAATAACTAAAAATTTATGTCCAGTTTCCAAACAACTGAAAAAATTATGTCCAGTTTTTAATTGCCAAAAAATGTATGTCCCTTTTGAATATTCTGGGAATTCCTTCTTTCCAAATAACTAAAAAAAATGTCCAGTTTTAATGGCCGAAAAATGTATGACCATTTTTTATAGCCAAAAATGTATGTCCAGTTTTGAACTTACGAAAAAATTATGTCAAGTTTGTAAATAACCAAAAAAATTTATGGCCAGTTTTTCAACGATCCAAATGTTATTGTTCAGTGTTAAGTGTTATGTTGCAAAAAACCTGCGCTTAGTCTTTAATTTATCAAAAATGTATATATGGCCATTTTTTCAAAATAGCCAATTTTTATGTTCTGTTTTAAAGTGACGAAACATAATGTGGACCCTTAAACTAGCCAAGGCGCTTTGTTCAGTTTTAAGTTGTAAAAATAAAATTTAAAATTTTTGAAAAACCTATAAAAATATGTCCCGCTTTAAATGGCCAACATTAACTAAAAACTTACAAATGTATAGTTCATAAATAGCCTTAAAAGTATTTAGCACGTTCAAAAGCATATTGAAAAAAATGTTGCCTCTGCCTTGAAAAGGTTAAAAAGCGTATCATATATGACAGACTCTGCATTAAAGGGTTAAATGTTGTACTTTCGGAAAGATGTTGGCCAGTATAACCATTTTTGTTATATAAATTTTTTTGTGAAAGCTGACGGTTTAGGAGTTATAAGAGTTTAAAGGCAGCTTTTCTTTTTTCCAATCTGGCGACTCGGGTACAGCATCCAATGCCCCAAAAATCGGGTCCTAAGATAAAACAAAGATAAATCTTTCAGAAACTATGCTAATGGTGTATTAAATATAGTGTTTTCTAGTGGAATGGGAGCCAGAATCCAAAATTTCAAAAAAAAAAAGTGACATTTTGGACGGTATTTTGAGGGTTAAGTTATTGTTGTCATAACTTCTCTATAATTTTCCTATATTATATGATCATTAATCTTCATTCTATTATCTCCTTTCTAACCGAAGATATACGATCTTGAAAAAAAAACTCGAGTTTTGCCTATAGTGCGCCGTCTCCGAATGGCGATTGTATTTTTATGAGAAGCTTTTTCATGGCAGAAATACACTCGAAGGTTTACCATTGCCTGCCGAGGGGCGACCGCTGTTAAGAAAAAACCTTTTTCCTATAATTCTTTTTTTACGATGTTGCTTTGACCAGGGCTTGAACCCAGGCCCTACGGAGTGGAAACGCGCACTGCTTACCACTACACCACAGCGGCCGCCAGCTGTAAAAAACTTGCGCCCAGTATTTAATTGATCAAAAATGTATGTCCAATTGTGAAATTGGCGAAAATGAATATGATGTTTTGCATGTCAAGTTTATGTCTTGTTTTTCGATGGCCAGAAATTATGTTCAGTTTACTAGTAACCAAAAATTTATGTCCAATATTAAATTACCAGAAAACTTTTCCCAGTTTTAATTAACTACAAATTGTTGTCCAATTTTTGAATGAACAAATATATGTATATATATATATATATCCTCTTCTACGATTAACAAAAATGTATGACGTGTAATGTACATTTGTATGTCCAGTTTTTAGGTGAGCAAAAATTTAAGTTCAGTGATTGATAAACATTTTTTTTGCGATTTAGGTAATAAAACTTATGTCCAATTTTGGATAGTTAAATAATTATGTCTTACTTTATAATGGCCAAAATAGAACGTCAAAAAACGTTGCGCAGGCAGTTTTAACTGACCAAAATCTTTATTCGATTTTCAAATTTAAATAAATTGTTTAATGTAAAAAAACGTATGTAGAGCATTGACCGTAACGGCTATGATCTTTATAATAAAAATCATAATTTAACCCTTAAAATTTGATTTCAATTTTTTCGATCAAATTTAATCGTTATTGTTTTGATTTTTATCTATTCGATCAAAAAATAAACGTTATTTTTTATTCATATTTTTTCGATTAAAAAATAATGGTTATTTTTTGATTTTTATTTTTCGATCAAAAAATAATCGTTATGTTTGATTTTTATTTTTTCGACCATAAAAGATTTAAAGCGGTCATAAAAAATCATTCTCAGTTATAACGGTTAAAAGTGATCGGAAAAATAAAAATCCAAAATAACGATTATTTTTTTATCGAAAAAATAAAAATCATAAAATAACTCATAAAAATCATAAAAAATGTATGTAGAGCAGGGACCGTAACGGCTATGATCTTTATAATAAAAATCATAATTTTACCGTTAAAATTTGATTTCAATTTTTTCCAAAATAACGATTATTTTTTTATCGAAAAAATAAAAATCCAAAATAACGATTATTTTTTTATCGAAAAAATAAAAATCATAAAGTAACAATTATTTTTTGATCGGAAAATAAAAATCATGATATTTAACGATTATTTTCGGTCCCTGATGTAAAGCTTATAAGTAGATTGCCAGAATTATGACAGATTGTGAGATAACCAAAAAAATGTATGTCCTAATTTAAAATTTCCGAAAATTTCCAGTTTTTAGATTACCAAAAATTTATGTCCAGGTTTAAAAGTAGCCAAAATGTATGTCCACTTTTAACACTACCAAAGATGTATGTCCTCGTTATACATTACCAAAAATGTTTATCTAAAATGTAGGCCCAGTTTTCAAATTACCGAAAATGTATGTCCTAATTTTAGATTACCAAAAATTATGCCCAGTTTTAACACTATGAATCCGGCTTTCAGTGTACCGAAAATTTATGTCCTAATTTTAGATAACCAAAAATTATGCCCAGTTTTTAATACTTCCAATAGTTTTCGTCCCGTTTCAACAATACCAATAATGTTGTCAGTTTTTTAAGTTGTCAAAAAAGATATACCCAGTTTTTAGAGTACCAAAATTTATGTCCAGTTTTAAGATTACCAAAAATTTGTGTCCAGTCTTTAAACTATCCAAAGTTGTGTTTTGTTTTTTAACTCCCATAATAATATGTCCAGCTTTTTCACCATCAAAAACCGATATTTAGTATTTATGTATATACTTTCAAGCTGTATATTTTTAAACAAAGGATTATTTCTCGGATTTTTACCGCAATTTATATTAAAATATTCCACTGTGCCGCACTCACTTAAATGAATGAGCATGGCACGCTTTGCTTAACACACCGACCATTTTCTATGTAATTAACTATGTACAATGAAGGGCATCGAAAAAATGTTTGCATGCGCTTTCATTTACATATTTCAGTTGTAATAATTACTCATACGCCCCGGGGTGTGAAATTTTTTCACACCAAATTTTTTCCATAATTATTTGGTTTTTTTTTTTTAGCTCACCCACCTTTGGCAATCAAAAGCGACAGGCAACAGGCAGCAAGCCTAGCAGGCGTTACCAAATGTTCTACTTTTATTGTGCTTCCAACACTCTGCTTCGCCCCTCTCACATTTTTTACGCCACTTTCCCCTCTCTCTCTCTCTGTTCTATTTTTATTGCGCTCCTAATTTAATACCATTTTCTATGTAATTAACTATGTACAATGAAGGGCATCGAAAAAATGTTTGCATGCGCTTTCATTTACATATTTCAGTTGTAATAATTACTCATACGCCCCGGGGTGTGAAATTTTTTCACACCAAATTTTTTCCATAATTATTTGGTTTTTTTTTTTAGCTCACCCACCTTTGGCAATCAAAAGCGACAGGCAACAGGCAGCAAGCCTAGCAGGCGTTACCAAATGTTCTACTTTTATTGTGCTTCCAACACTCTGCTTCGCCCCTCTCACATTTTTTACGCCACTTTCCCCTCTCTCTCTCTCTGTTCTATTTTTATTGCGCTCCTAATTTAATACCTTTAAATAAAACATTTTGCAAACATTTATTGTTAAGCACATAAATGTTAATTACATAGCTGTAAGCCAAATGAAAATAGGGTCATTTAGTGCATCATTCGCTATTTTATTCGCTTGTATGTACCTCCTACTCCTCCTCCTTTTCGTTCATCTGCGCTTCGCTCTGTATTTATTTGGCAAATTTAATTTCACACGCGAGTAAGCCATACTGCATTCGAAAGAGGCGGGCGGCGATGGCCACTGCGACGACGACGACGACACAGACGACCACGACGACGAGTGTTTGCACAAAGCGGTTTATTGTAAATGGATCAATTAAAATGGCGGTACAGTGCAATAAGTGGCGAATTAATTAGCAAATGCATACAAGTACGCTAACAGCAACACCTACACAAGCACACACATACTTACACACATATCAGTGCATATGTATATCTGCAAAAACTCCACTGTCCACTGGCTGACTTCACAACTAGCAAATAATATAAATTTACTGCATCCATACTATATACCTGGGCATACATACATACATACATACATACATACATACATATGAATTGTTTAAATATTTTTGCCCGTGTATTTAGCATTTTTCGCGCATACCACATTCGTGTAATACTTTAGTTGTTTGCACTTGTCGTGGCTTATTTAATTATATTCATTAGACTTAATTGGATTCTGTTGTTGGCCAAAATGGTCATTTTAAACTTTCAATGCTGTTTAATTTAGGTGAAAATTTTGTAAATTATATACACTTTTGTGTGCATTAATTGGTTGTGTGTCGACTTGTTAAATGTGTTTTTGTAAAATTTTGCCGTGTTTCTGCTTTAGTTACAGTTTCAACTACATTTAAGCTGGTTATATATATTAGCATAAATAATTGGCATAATAATTGTATGCAACATAACCAAAAGCCACCTTTATAAAAAAATTCTTGTGAACTCCACTCACCAGAGTAGAAAGCAGAATGCCGTCACAGCAGGTGTGCCAAAAGTTTCAGTTCTTGGTCCCACATTATGGAACATAATTAATGTTGGTGTACCAAGGCTCTCTTTTCCGTAGTCGCTACAGGCACAAACTGGTTGAAAAGGCGTGGGTGTATTCAGCGCAGCACGGAAAACTGCGGCAGTTTTAGTGAGCAGCTAGAAAAATGCAGAACTCGCTTCACTTAGAATTGCCAAACACGCCTTTAAGTTGGCGCAAGCTAAACTATCTAAGTGTAAGGATAGTTTAAGGTGGTTGTACCTTGTCAAAGGGCTCACTTAAACCGCGATCGTTGGTCCTTTGTGACACCAACGTGAATGGTAAATGCTAAATTAAAGCGATAATCGCAGGCGGCAGAGGTTAGTGCCGCCGAAGAGCTTCTCCAGACTAGTCAGAAAGTATGAACCCAAGTACACAAGTCACAATCTAGCAAAAGCTGGGCAGTATAAAAAACCTCGTCATCCTCCATTCAGCTGCGCCAAAACGGTTGCGGTGTGATATTAAATCTCACTTCAGTAACCCCGGCAGAGCACTGGCCTGTCAGTACACCTACCAGAATCGAGAGCTGCGGCTTCGCGAACCTAAGGAGATCCCCGCACCATTCCCGATCCGCACTCGACCAGAATAACCTCACAGTAGCACAATCCCTGGTTTTCTCCCAGTGTTCGGTGAATTCAGCGGGGCGCATATTTCCAAGAGAAGTGCACATGTAGTTAAGGGAACTCCCACTCTTTCTTTTCTTGGCGATTTTACCTCGAGGGTTTCGTCTCTGGCCAGTTCATCAACCGCACAGTTTCCTGCGATGTCACTATGGCCTAGCGGCCGTACAAGTAAA
>JAPVRG010239848.1:5354-17299 GCA_029783565.1 Rhagoletis cerasi
ATAAAATCCTATCTTCAGCATCGAAATTGTATAGTCGTTGTCGACAATACGCACTCCAATTCTTTCATAGCGTCGTCCGGAGTTCCACAAGGCAGCATCCCAGGTGCTCTGCTATTTGTTATATTTATTAAATTTCTTTAATATGCAGATGACTTGAAGATTTTTTCGACCATTTCAAATTCATCAGACACCATTAAAATTTAATCAGACATAGACAATGTCTCGTACCAATGGTGTAGAGCTAAATATAAGAAAGTGTTTTCATTTATCGTATTCCAAATCGCGTTTTGTTATTCCCACCTCTTACTGTATTGACTGATCTGCTCTTAAGGAGATAACTGACTTAGGTGTAGTTTTTGACTCGAAATTTGTATTCAATAGCCTTCTAAATTTCACCATCGCTAAGTCATATTCAGCTCTTGCTTTTATTCGCCGATTCAGCTCCGATCCCTCTTAAGTTACTGGAGACCTTATCACGAATGCCATATCAATAGGCTCCAGTGGGTTCAAAAAACGTTTGTACGCTTTGCTCTCCGTTGGTTAAATTTTGCCGACCCAATTCCTCATATAAAGCTAGATGTGAGCTAATTGACCTGAAATCTCTTCAGAGCAGAAGAACTATTCTTTCGCTCATCTTTGTCTTCGACATTATTAAGAGTGTAATTGATTCACCATACCTCCTCGAGCGTATCTGTTTCCACATCCCTAACAGGACTCTTCGTAATAGCGATATTTTTTATACACAATGTGTTCGAACTTTTTATGCTGCTATTGCTCCTATATTTCGAGCTCTGACTGAGTTCAATACTTTCTCAAATTCTTTAGCCATAGATTTTTCTTTATCTAAGCCTGATTTCAAATTAATGTAAAATGAAATGAGTTTATGATGTGTTACACCATCTATTTCTAAGTAGTCTGTAAGTTACTTTGTTGATCTAGATTACTATTGAATGAATAAAAATAAATAAAAAGAAAATTATGAAAACATAATTCAAAATTATAGTTCATACTTTCTTCTTTAATGTCATAAAATTTTTTTTAAGATTGGTACAAAAAAAGCATAATAACGAAAGAAACAAATGCAGTTATTAAAAGCGCAGAAAACAAGAAAAATAACAACGGCTATGTTTTATTTGACGTACGTCAAAGATCAAGTAGCGGCGGCGACGTTTACGACTGCCGATTGATAGATAGGTTATAAAGCTTGATAAATAATATGTTTTAAGAGACTTGAATCAAAGTTGAATAATCTGACTTACGACCGGTTTTATTATACTAATACTCCTCTGTGTGCCATATGAAATAAATGGGCGAATCCCTTTGTAGGTTCAAGAATAGCATAGACCCAAAACTTCATTTCTGTAAGCCTTTTTGACTCGGTCTCCGTCGGTCTCCATTTTTACTTTGGAATAAATATAGCAACATATGATTGTACCATTATAACCCCAACAAAGTCTGCTGAAAATGTAAATACTTATCTTGGTAAAATTACCGCCTGTTCATTGCTCATTTAATTCATAAGATTAGAGCGGTGACCTCATCCTCTATAAGTTTCTTTATTTCACCACACAGATCTGTTTAAAAGTAATTATAATTATTAGATAATAATAATCGATAAATATCGACCTTTTTTAAATTCCACACAATTTAACCAGCTTGAGTCTCCGAACTTCGAGGATTTGACTCTTATCTGAATAGAGTATTATGTAGGATTATTTTCAGCTTTTTAAGACCTCGAAAAGCCGAGTTTTTACAAAAAAAATCAAGATTTTCAAACTAGTCTTGATTCCTAAGCCCCTAGAAGGACATGTGACCAGGAAAAGTTCATTTCCTAACGAGAGCACATGCTTTAAAGAACGCACGCTCTTTCATGAAAGCTGGAGACCAAATCAATGGACCATTGTGACTTGCAGCAGCTCGGGCAGTCACTTCAACGCACTACTGCAAAAACATGAATCTGGATGCTTGTGTGCACAATCGTGAGCACATGTATGCAAACACTTATAAATCAGCGCCATATTTTCAGCTTAGCGGGTTTCAGTTGAGCGCAGAAATATACATATGTATAAACATATGTTTTGCCTCTATTTTTTACTGCCACTGGTTTATGCAAACCTTCTTGCACTTTTACACACTTACTGCTATCATACACATACATATTTATACTTTCTCTTTATTTTTTGTACCACTGTGCAATCCAACAGGGCATCACAACATCACACTGGATATCAGCAAGTAACACTCTCTCCACATTTACATTTATACACGCATACTTAACTGCTGTGAAAGTTTTTGCTTGGAGACTTTAGTTCTGCAACTCAGCGCGAAAAAGCTAATAAAGTGCTAACTTAATGTGCGCTCATTTATTAAGGCAGCGCTGCAGCTGCTGGCTGAATTTGTTCCGCCCAGTCGGTGCAATGTGGATATTTGGAGTGAGGCAAAAGTAAAATATACGTGATAATTTCATTGCGAAAAAATATGCCTGCATTTAAAATAATATAGAATTACTTACATATATATGTAGTAAGCTGTGGTACAATTTTTTTTTTTTGTTCAGCATGCATAAATCGTGGATTAATATTAATGATTCTCAAGTGGGAAAATAGGAATGGAACTGTTTAACTAATTTATTATATATAATTTTAATGAAGCCGCAAGGATTACTCATGTAATGCATTTACATAATAGTTACTTAAGGACCTATTTGCAAACGTTTTTTTTTTTTTTAGAAAAAAAAACATTTTCTTCGAAAAGTTATTCAGATGGACGGGGAGGCGATAAAAATATAAGTTGATACATCCCTTTAGTCCAGTAATTGGCAGCGCCTCGCCCGCGCGTAGATCAGCTGTTGTGCTTTCACACGGACACGAGCACACCGACATGGCGAGAGCATTCAACACCAACGGATAAGCTTTGAATGCTGAGGACTACGGTCTTATTGTTTGTCCGAGCAGGTTAGTGCGGTCAATGAGCGCCACGACCAGATGTCGCTTGGTAATCACATTAGCCGCCGCCGCTGCCTTGGATGTAGAGGGCAGCTGTATGGCGCTTGGCCTGGTAGCCTCGTTCCTATATTTCTCTTTCTTTAGGGGCTTTGCTGCCCCCTCTTCAGCAAACCGCTGCCTTTTTCCTGCTTGCGCCGCCATACAATGGGATCCTTAGCTGAGAATGGTGGTTTTGCAACGTAGTAAGCTCGGTCGTTCTCTCATTTCTTCCTATCTCAAGCCAACCTCTTCTCCTACTCCTCAGTCCGGTTGGCCTTGTCGCCAAGTCGGTCGCAGATCTTTACCGCAGCCGTGTAACGTGCCTTAGCCTTCATCCCCTTCTTGCTTGGCCTCGTCCTCGGCCTCCTCTTCCGTTCAGAAAGAGCATCCTCAGGTTTGGCCTAAGAGCGCATAGGAGCCTCCTCTCCGTTAGTGCTTAAATTAGTAGTAGTCACGTCTCCTACCGACATTTGTGCCGGTGGCCGCGTTTCGTCTTCTGCGACCTCCATTCAGAGTTTTTGTCAGGGACTCTACCCTTATCGTTTCATACCTACCGCCAGGCACCCTCTAGAAATGGCCTAATTATGCCCATACCAGCCTCTCTTGGGCGACCCCGTACGGTCTGCGACCAGAAGAAGAAGGAAAGTTTATACCTCGGCACCGCCTGATTCCACCACTGGGGCATGGGAACAAGCCTACCTTGCCACCAGATTGTAGAATACAGTATCAAGGAGGATTTTCACCAACCAGCCATATAAATAACATAAAAAGTTACTCTGGTTTAAGCTTGTGTACTTAAATTCATACTTTGTTGAACTTACAAAGTTTTCCTTCATCAATCAATGTATGCATATAACTCTCTATACAACAAATGTTACTCATACGCCATGTGCCTCCCTATAGAATGATATCAATCAATTTAAAAACGTCAGTTCACCTGTGCATTGCTTTCATTATTCATACGTCCTAAATGTCATCCAAAACAGCAGACCAATCAACGAAGTACTTGCATGAACAGCACTACTTTTTAGCGCTATGCAATGGATATGGCAGCAAACTCCACTCGCACAGACAGACATACTCATACAAGTAGCAGGCGAAAAGTTGCTTGCATATAAGCGTCCAATTAAAGTTTAAGCTAGTAACTGCCAGGTAGCCAAACGTTTTGAAAATTAAAACCAATTAGAATTTTCTACGCCACTCACAACGAAGCCACAACTGTCGGAGCAATGTTTACTGATGGAGAACTGTTTGCCTCGTAGTGGGCTAGAAATGTAGCGAAGTGAATTGAAGGGAAGTGAAATGCAGTTTTCAATCATAGCCGCAGGTGTATTGAGTTATTTTATGTGCGCGAATGTATGCCAAGCACATTTTTCGAACAGTGTTTGCACACAGGCTTCTTTCAATTTAAATGCTTACATAAAAGGCCTGTTACGCGATATGTATTTCTGAGTGTAAATGCCAATTTTCTGATATATTCTGCTATATAATACATACGAGTATATACAAAAAAGTAGCATTTACATATGCAAATACATATCGTGTAAAAGGCCTGTAAGCAAGCCGTTTTAATTGGCAGCTTTGAGAAAGTTTCTGGAGTTTATTAAAAGTAAAAAAATGCTACAAATTTTGAAGAATAACGTGTAAGTCATGCGACTAATAAATGTAGCCAGTGCAGTTAAAGGAGGTCTTGAGCAGCATATAAATATATTTTTGCTGTTGCTGTTGTTGGTGATTGCGGCTGACTCAATGTCGCGAGGTCGACAGTAATCGTATTTTTCACACAGACACGATCAGCAATTCAAACGTTCAAAAAGCTGTGTACCGGATATCATAAATATTTTTATGAGTGTGGGTTCGGTTTTGAATAGCACTGGTCTAAGTGCCAGTTTCACGAAAAAATTTAAGTGAAAATTTATTTTTTTTACTGTCATTTTCCATATTAAATTCAAGTAAAAAAAATTAATTTTCACTTAAATTTTTTCGTGAAACTGGCGTTAAGTGCACAATTTTGCCGTCTGTTAGGGTGAAATTTTAATTTGCATTTTCTTTTCTTAATTCAAAATAACTTTGTTCGTCTGTATCCCATTCAAGTTTCAATAATGTGCATTTCATTGTAAAATTCCTTATTCACTATATTTGTATTCCTAATTTAGTTTGAACTAATAACACTGTGCAACAAATTTTTCTAAAGAAGAATGACCAACGCAGGTTGATAGTACTAACCTAGATTAACAAAACCCTAAAAGTGTTACGCAAATTTATCTCGCTTATTTATTCCTTTTCATCGCCGGGTGCAACGCAATCATCTAGTAAATCGTTTACATCAGGCTGTATTACTTCTCTTCTGAATCTTCATCTCAATTTCCAAGTTTTTGTTGCTTTTCCTTGTTCTGAAGAGTTCGTATGCAAAGAAATTGGAATAGAAAAATACACTGGAAAAGCTCAACTTTGTCTAGTACTATCAACCTGTATTGGTCGTCTCCCCGTTAAATTCCGTGACCTCAAAATTGTTGCACATTGTAATTTTTCCTCAAATGTTGTTTTTTTCTCATCTCGTCGAAAAATTGATTTATTCTACTCCCAAGTCTAGTTTTTCATTCACCAGCACTTTTTCAAACAATTTTTTTGTCTTCATTTTTGTCGTATTCGTTATGGCCATCCCTCATTCAATTAGGCTTGTCAGATGTTGCGCTTGACTTACACTTGCCTTCCATTTTGCCAGTTCTGTAAGCAACCTCCAATATTCTTGTCACTTATCTTCTACAGCAGTGCTAACCCTCTCGTTTCTGTATAGCTGCCAAGCAAACAAACCTACTTTTCACTGTCGCAATCCTGCTGTCACTCACTCACTCACTCACTCACATCATTTGTTTGCATACATACAGAGGCGGCTTCAAAACCAAAAGGAAGAGGGTCAGTGCACAGAGCTATAAGCATTTGGAATTAAAATTATAATAGCTACAATAATTCATATAATGAAAAAGAGTTCTCGAAAAACTTCTCGACCTTTCTTACAGTACTGCAAAATATTGCTTTTTAGTTTGTGGTACCATCCTATGAATACAAATGGGTTGAAATTTAGACTCCTTTTCTTCATTTCATCATGGAAAATGTTTCCAAATTCGACTCCTGTGAGGGACAATTATTTGTAAGTTTTATCATTTTTAACACTTGCAAACTTAACGATGTTTAATGGAGGGTTGTACCAGAGATGGTACATATGTATTTTGAGGAATTAAAAATCACAATAGTGAGGCAATGAGTTTTGTGACTTTAATAGAATAGGAGAGAAAATCACAAACTCAGCGCATCATTGTTGTGATTTCTAATGCGCCTCAAAATATAGGAGTGTACTCGTACCTAAAACTATCAAAAAGTTTAGAAAACTTTTACTGGTTTTGCGTTCTCGTACCCTGCTGAAAAAATGTTTACCAGCGAATACTTGCAAGTAAGAAAATCCGCTGATCACCAACACATGCTTGTGAATAAACAAAAGAAATTATGGAATTCGTGAATAATTTATTGCAAATTTTATAATTAATGCTAGTATAGAATGAAAAATAGAGTAAAGTTATTAAGCACAAGGTGTGTTGAGTTTATTTTTAGTTGATTTTCTATTAAATTCCAGTTTTCTTATTTTAGTGTATGCCAAATATAGTTGCCATATAAAATGTTTCGTGTGTACCATATTTTTCGCTACAATATACCAAAATATATAAAAATATAGCAAGCTGAAATGTTTTTGGCTGAATTTGTCAGTTTTGAGTTTTGATACTTCAAATGAAAATGGGATAA
Source organism: Rhagoletis cerasi (assembly GCA_029783565.1). Classification (NCBI taxonomy): domain Eukaryota; kingdom Metazoa; phylum Arthropoda; class Insecta; order Diptera; family Tephritidae; genus Rhagoletis; species Rhagoletis cerasi. Next base: position 12,137 of record JAPVRG010239848.1, read on the forward strand.
TTTTAAAGGTACGTTTGTAGCTATGGATATCTACATAACTCTTTGTAACAATGATAGGTGTTTAGAGGAGATTCTTTTACTTTTGAATGCGACATTATGTGGTATCACAAATAATTTTGATAAAAATAACTTATTCATTCCGCGATAATTCATTTATATGTTAAAAATATTTTTTGTATCCAAAAGTATTCAAGTGTAAAATATGCCAAATCAGGGACAATATACCAAGCAGAGCATAAATTACCAAATGGACCACCTGTGTCAACTGTGGAAGTGATCAGCTGTTTCGAAGGTTGCAAGTTTTTGCAAGTTTTGCGTTCTCGTACTTCTGTGGATATTTTGTCTCTTTGAGAGCGAATGCTGCTAAATTCTCAGAACTTTTGCTGCGGGATAATTTTGTCCTCTCACTACGATTACACACCTTATGTCACAAAAATTAAATTTGAAGGGCCGTTTCAACCTCTGGTTAATACTATCTCTTCGTTAGATATCGTTATCGATGTTTTCCACTCTCTGTTATATGCATGTGATCGATAAAGCAGTTGTTGCGGCATATTTTAAGGCGCAGTAGAAATCACAATAGTGAAGCGCTGAGTTTTGTGACTTTGTTAGAAAAGGTGGGTAACTTCCATTTATAAATCCATTTTCTGGCCTAATATCTCAGTTCATCAGTCAAACTGGATAGCATCTTTCTAAGCCTGACTTCTTCTGAGGTAGACTTTACTCACCTACAGACTGCGCTCCATGTGGAAACTTTGGGCTTCTTAGCAGTATTTTTGTATTCCCTTAGGGTTTACATATAGGTCTTCCAAATTATCTCACTTCCGCATGGAATAGTTGAAGGCTATTCTGCAAGTATTTGGGTAAGCTTTCAATTCTTAATACCACCACGGCAGTGGACCCCCAAAAACTGCCAGAAGAAAAAAACCAATTCGAATATATTAATTTCTGATCTACGTTTTAATTTTTTACTAAATCTGTGTAGCAGATAATTTCCTGAAATTTTTTCTATCAGCAATAAATTATTTTTGCATTGTAGCGAATCAGATTCAATTTGCTTAATAGCGTTGAACAATGAAAGACTTGAGTGTATGCCATTTTATACCTCAAAAACCTAGTCCATTGACTTAGTTGTTGTGCCCTTATCAGCTTACAATATCCCTAACAATTTGTAAACAAACAATATCAATTACCGTTAAGTAGATTCTGCTATGATTATTTGACTTAACAAAAATTAATTTCCTCTTGAATTCGTTCTCAGACAACTTCTATGTAGTAAATATATTAAAATTTAGCTGTGGACTTTCGTACAATTCATTCATGCGTATATGTATAGTAAATTCCGTATAAATGGAAATGTATGGATGTATGTACTCTGCTCTTCTTATGCCTTGCGTTTAGTATTGTATTTCAGGCTTCAATGTCCTTTTGCTGCCGCATTTCATTATCTTGTGCAGCTTTGTTCGTGTTTTGCGAACGTTTGTTATATTAATTCTGCTTACAAGCATAGAATTTTCTTGATTTTATTACTTTTTCCTTGCAATAATACGAGTCGTTTGTATTAGCTTTTAAAATAATTTGCATTTAATGAAAATGCACGTTTCTGTTAAATTTTAGATTCCCTTTTTTATGGAAATCGAGACAGAAACATTCTTGGTCTTTAGTTTTATATTCAAAATGGTCAAGAGGTTGGGAGAAGAGAGGGGTCAGTACTTCTATTTCAAAGAAGAAAATGTTTTCCACAAATAAATAAATTAAATGCTTCTATGTCCGATGCTAAAACCGTTCACGCAAAGTCTTTGCACCAGAAATACATATCCATCTTGCTTACAAAATTTACCGCAACGCGAATAGCACAGCCCTAAACCGGCATACTGTTGCTACTTTTGGAGGTTTCTGTAAAAATTGGAACATCGTCAAAGTCAACCCGCTCGTCTGCTTAAAAAAAGAGCATAGTCAGACGGCAATGTTAGTCCGGCATAACGGAGCAGTTGATCTGATCGAAATTGTACCCTGACAGACGGTAGTATTGCGGATAAAGCGAGCCGCGAGGTCGTGGGTTCGAATCCTACGGCCAGCAGACATTTTTTTTATTTTCTTTAACCATAATTCTTACTTTTATTAATGTAGTTATAGTTGCATTTTGGAACGAATTTCCGTCATCGCTTATCAAATTTGGTTTGAAGATGGCACAACATCGAAACGGGTTAGTCTCTAAACGAAATTTGACAAGGTATGGCGGAAAGTTGTTCCAAAATACATCATATACCCACCCTGTCGGAAAAAATACAACGATAAAAAAAGTAATTATATGTAGCTGTTGTGGTCTTTTTTAATAAAAATTTAACTCAAAAAAAATCATTTTTCTTTCAAAAAAAAAAATAAAACAAACTACAATAAAATATATAAAAAAATACAAATAGAAATAAAAACTCAAAAATTTAATTTTTGGAAATTGGTTAGAACGGAGATCAAGCCTGAGCTCTACCGAATTGTAGTGCTCAGCTCTTACCTTTATTTGCTTCGTTTATTCTTAATTCACAATATATAACAGCTGCCCGTTTTGATCGGTGTTCTCATCGAAAATGCCCCTGATCCGCATTAATTTTCGGAAGTAACTCTAGGACTTAATCTGGATCAACTGCAGTTAATTATTGAGATAAGACAACCAGCCAATGAACGCTGAAAGCCGAGCCGAGCGCAAATATGGTAAATGCGAGAAATAAGCTTTAAAACTGCATATACCGCTGAGTGGAAGCCGATATAAGCCGAGAGTAAAGCTGTTTTTTAGCTCAGACTCGCGCTAAAATAGCATAAATTATTCAGTCGCCTTTCGTAACAGGTGGTCATTAGTAACTTAAGCAAAATTGTGGATACTGGTGTTTGGATTAGAGAAGTTTTTTCTCGCCCTACCAAATAATATTGCAAAATTAAAGCACGCCGGAAATTCAGCGCGGATTCTCGCATCCACTATGCGGTACTAAAACTTGATATACGCCAAGCAGAATCACCTTTGCGTTCGGCTCGGCTTTCAGCGTACACTCTGCGGGTACTCCAATTTCGAATTAATGAGTTGATCTGGATCAACGCTGCCGTCTGTCTATACTCTTAGCAGCAAAGCATTTGAAATATTTGTATACATTTGGAGTGCTTACCTATAAATACCATTCGATATGGGTACACCGGTGGCATATATCATCGCTTGGCACGCAATACTTCGTATCCGCCAAATGCAATATCACGTATGAGGTGGCACAAAAAAAAATTAATTTTGGTTACCTCGTCTCAATTGTTGCATAATCCATAAATTGATTTGTGAATAATTATAGTAGATGCTCATATTTGGTAAGTTCAGTTAGAAATCCATTCAAAACTTTTGAAGAAAGTAGTTTTTTTTCTGCTGTTTTGTGAAATTTTCAGACTACTTTATACCAGTCGTTGAACACTTTGCAAGCTGAACATAAGAAGCTTTGTGTCAACCGCATCGCGCCTGACCAATGCACCGTAGGCGTGAGTGTAGACCCCAGTCTTTCTTAATTTTACTTCTAGAGCATTAAAACGCATAAAGATCTTATTTTCATTATTTTTCGCCATTCTCTTTTCAATAAAGTTTAGAGTCGAGAATGACTCCAATAAATATTTTCCTTTTCAACAGTTCAACACTAATCCCATTAAGTTATGGGGTTCTAAAACTTTATATTTTGCAAGCTTTGGAAGGATCGGTCCTTTGCCAAACTTTTTCAATGAATTGGCTTGGCAGAGTTAGAGAAGCTTCAATTTCTGTGGCCTGCATCGAAGTCAGAGGAAAAGTAGTTTCTTTAAGCCATTTATTTTTTAATGAAATATTCGGCCCCACGCAGAGTAACAAAAAGAAGATGACAAACTAAAAAATGCATATTAATGAATCATAATATTTCATCATAGACGATTATTACCAGCTATTTTTCATTTTACAAGTTCTCTGCCTGAGTAGCTTGAATAGTCAGAAATCAATACGAAGCGCAAACCAGTTCTTTCTCGTTTAGTGAGCATTGTATAACATCCAAAAAAATAGCAACCCTTTTTAGTATAAATGTGAAGGTTAATGGCGGCGAACGAAACAAACAAATTGCTGCACATTTAATGTGTTGAATGTAGTGAATGTGTTGGCCAATGGTGAATTGTTGCGGCCAACTAAAAGACATATTTTCTGAAGTTTTCAAAACCCAATAGCATGTCATCAACAACAATTGACCTATTTTTTACATCAACCAACAATGATACTTTTTTATGGCTTTTCTCGATTTAATTTTGCTGCACAGGAAAAATAATGAAAATACTTATTTGAACCGTGAAGTGTGTAAATGTGAAATAAATTTGATGCAGAATGGAATGGCATAACAGAAAGTAAATAGAGGAAATGTGCATTTATTTTAATATCGATTAAAGGAGGAAATGCATTAAATATGTATTATGTGAGCTTGAGGTATTTTTTAATGAGAACGAATTCATTTATTTTATTGTGGTACCTGTGAGTGCGACTTAGGTAATAACATGTTTTGTATGTATCGGGAAGTAATAAATGGAAAAATGTTTCTAAGTTATTGCAAGTGCATATCACATATATACATAGCAAAGGTGACGCCGTCAGTGATACTTTGGTTTTGCCGATTTTGACAATTCTCAAGTAAAAGTAAACAGCCTCTCAGAATGTAAGCAAAAACTATAGATGCACTGAAATTCACTAATTTTTCACGAAAATCACCGTTTTTTAACATTTTATTTATTTACTATCTTTATAAATCACATTTTTTTACAATTGAACACAAATAATTACTTTTTTTTATAGAAAACGGGAATTTTAAAAAAGTAGCTGTTTTGACAGTCCTATTCGGCTTTGTTTACTTTTACGTGAGAAATGCGCAATCTTTTCCTCTATCATTCTTGTATAACACATATGTTTTTCATTTTCCTCAGCATCTCCATTTGTGATCGACCATCGCATCCGCACTGTAAATTTCATGGCATGCGGAACAATTATCGCAGAGAATATTTTTTACGTTGTCATTTCATTGCATAAGCTTTCAATCCAAAAAACTTGTGGAACAGAGCACTTCTTTGTTTTCAGGTGCTACAATTTCTTAATAGTGCATTTTCTATTACGCAAAATTACTGTATTAGCAT
>JAPVRG010239858.1:10631-27171 GCA_029783565.1 Rhagoletis cerasi
CTGGGCTACGCCTGTTAGGGTTTGCCACGTCTTGTTTAAAATGAAAGTCCTTTGTCTGCCACTATTTATTTATATCTTAGATGCAGAAACGACTTGAAATTTAGCTCCTATGCATAGTTAGAACAAAATAACTGAGCAATTTGGCATACCTTCTAGCTGCATTTTGTCGCTGGTCTTGCAATTGAACAGAGCACCTTTGCGGTTGGAACGGCCTAGGTTACAATCCGCGCCTACGCTTCTTGTGCACGAATTCTAAGCCGCACCTCCTTGGCGGCAATAACGGCCTAAGCTCCAGTGCGCGCTTGCGCTTCGAGAGCAATGATTTCGAGGCCGCATTGCTTGGGCGGCTGGAACGGCTTGGGTTCCAGTCCGCGCCTTCGCTTTACTTCGTGATTATTATTTTGTTGTTCATATGTATGTATGTATATAAAATTTGTTTATTTATATGTTTATTTACAATCTGAAAGATCTTTAGTGAAAATTAATTTCGCTACAATTTTGTTATTATTGCGATCTATTAAAGTTTTAAATTAACAATTACAACGAACTTTAGGGCTGCTTATTTTATTGAAATATTTGGAAAAGCAACAATGATAAGAATTGTTTGAATTTAAAGCTGCTGTTTCAGAAATCAATACAACTACTCATCAAACTCCTCCCTGAGTCACACCGCGCTCCTCAGTGTAAAAAAACAGCTACATGCTGGGCTAAGATCTTCACATGTAATCTGAGACAGCCAGTAACCAAATAACAGTAGGAAACTACATGGGAAAGGCTGATCATTAGGGTGATCCAAAATAAGTAAAGTCGGAAATTTAATGCTCTCACCCCCTAGGACTGTTCTATACCGAAAAAAAAGTATACCCCTGTTTTTTTATTTTTAAATCAAATATATTTAGAGGTCGCTCAAAGCGCTCAAACTTTCCCATGTATTTTGTATGGGTGAAAAAAGACTTTTCGTAGAAATGGCATAGAATCAAAATTTTTCAATCTGAAAACTCTGTTTCTCTTCAAAAGACTTCAGAAAATAATGCCCAATTGTTTATTTAAACTTTTTTTAATTTTAACTATTTTTTAGGGTCTACGAAAAATCCTTAAAAATCAAAAATACAAAAAGAAGCGTTAAAAGTATTTCATACTATTTTTTCCATATTCAAAAAATTTTTAAATAAAAATTGAGCATTATTCTCTGAAGTCTTTTGAAGAGAAGTAGGGGGTTTAGATTTAAAAATTTTGATTTTCATGCCATTTCTACGAAAAGTATTTTTTCCTCCATACAAAATACATGGGAAACTTTGAGCGACCTCTAAATATCTTTTTATTTTAAAATAAAACAACCGGGGTATAATTTTTTTCGGTGTAGAAGAATCCCAGGGGGTGAGAGCATTACATTTCTGACTTTACTTGTATCCCATACATTTTTGGACCACCCTACTGAGCATCCCAAAGTGGGCCAACAGGAACCCAAAAGTGGCCACAAGTTAAGGTTAAAAATGACAAATAGGAAACTAATCATCATATTCACAGATAGTTTTACTATAAATATTTAAGTTATTAGTTGAAATCAACCATTCTTTACAAGTGGAACTTCAGTGCATTTAAACCTGTTCATAAAGTTTTAATGTGCACTTCTACCAAAAAAAGCCTATTTTAAACAAGTTTTACTCGATTTCTTAACATCATTTTTTTTACTAATTAATGTCCTGAGACCTAAAGTTGGCAGTTGAATAAAAAAAGTACTCTTTCAATTGTTCTAAATGCGTGTTATTTCATTAATTCCTTGTTTATCATGACAAACATGATCCTCTTCGGAATTACCTTTCTCCTGCTTTCCGCTTCACATGCAACAAATCAAAGTCTTTAAAGATTCTTGAAGAAATACATTGAAAGATAGAGGTGCTACTTTTTGCTACTTTATTTGTATATTTGTATGGAAAGTATGTTAACTTTGCGATTTGTGTAGAGCCAAGCTCGTAAGGATATCGAATGAACAAAAGTGTGAGTGCCGTGTAAGTTTTTGTCAGCTGGTTGGCGGCATGCCAATGAAAATAACTCGTTACGTCAATTCGATGCTTCTCTGCGGCAACATTTTGTAAAATGCATTCCTACCTATGTATGTACATATGTATGTATGTTTATTAGGACGTTTGAACCTCTATAAACAAATTTTCACTCTTTTGTGCTACACGAGTTCTAAATTTTGGTTTAATTTCTGACACGTAACAAAATATTTGAACTTAATTCAACAACACAAGATTCATGGGCATTTTAGTAACTTAACCATTGCTTAGCCGTTTTTGTTTACCAAGATATTGTTAGAAAGACACTTCGAATCACTTTTTTTTTATAGAAAGTAAACCCTTCACGCCCCAAAGACTTCTACCAGATCTATTTACTTAATATCGACTAAAATTCATAATTTTTGGAGACGTTTCTGCGCATTTTTGTGTAAATTCGGGACTTTTCGAAAATTTTAATATGCCTAAAAATAAAAAGACAAAATATGTGGGTTATTTTATACCCAAGAATTTTAGACAAATGTTTGTGTAACTTAATATCGTTTATACATTAGTACATTAAGATTAAGTCTATTATTGCACAATATAAGAAAGAACATTACGTATAAAAAAACATGAAAATATAATAAAGAATTAAAATGTTTGTATGTAGTATAATTACAAAAAGTTGAAATAATAAGCAAAATATAAAATTTATAACGATTTTATATTATTTTATTAGAAAAATAATTAGTGATAAGACATTTGAAGTTGTGCTCAATTAAAGAGTTCTTCAAAGATGGTGGCAGAAAGTTTCAGAGTCTTACAGCATTAACAAAAAATAATCTCGACGTGTTAAGATAACTAAATTTTGGCAAAATTAAATTGCAAGAACGTACAATTCTAGGGAACTTAAGTTTTTCATACAGATACTTCGGTTTCTTGAACATATTCAGTTTGAACATAAAAATGCAATTATAAGCTTTTAGGAAATTTTTTGAAATACTTTTTAAATTAAAGTTGGATACTCGGTATTGTCTATGATTTTTAACCTTGAAGCTGCCTTTTTTTATTCGCGCTACTAAAACTGCTATTTGAAATCAATAGGGCCACCACTCATAAAAATTATTTAGACCGGTGCTTGAAGTACAGCTGGAACGCGATTAATTTACAAGATTTTTCATATTGACCAGGCTTTGAGTTATGTAAGACAATTCGCTCAGAACTGATCTTATTCAGAAAACTGATCTTTTTCAAGTCAGGTTTTTAGTTAACACATTCAAATACGCAGTTGTTACAAACTGTTTCTGTACTAAAAATAACGATTTTCATATTTAAAACTCAATTATTAATTATAACACAAATTTTTTGAAAAATGCCAAATTTATCCATGGGGGTTGAAAGGAGTATCTCATCATTGGAACCCTTAAAACAAAATAATCGGCAGGGAGACGAATAAGATGTTAAAGATTTTATTTACTTACTTTATTTTTTAATAAAACAGCCCCTTTTCATGACATTTCATTCCCAGTCCTTTTTGGTGATAGTCGTAAAAATATCAGATTTTCAGCAGAGGTATCCTAATGTTTATAAATATATGCACATGTGTATATTTTTATACATGTACACACAATGCAAAGCTAACTGAAGCCTGTAATTTTTCAAAGGCCTTGAATGTGATCTTCTCGTTAGACATGAAATCACAAATTGATAGAAACAAAGCATTTTGTATCCAAATGCATATTTACTTGGTACATAAAAGCTTATCGAAAAAGAGTTAGGTGACTGTAAATATTCTAAATATTCGGACAACAGTGGAATTTTACTTGCAGGAAAAAATCGAGGCGTTCGCCACTATTATATTTATTTTAAAACCGGACGTATATCTTTAATTATGGGCATCGGAGATGCTTCGTTTTAGCCTTTATTTTTTTCAGCTTTTTACCAAACAACGCTAAAAATCTATTAATTTTTTTGGCTCCATTCAATACATAAGGCAAGTATTATATTGAGCTAGCAAAAGCATATTACTCACTTGAAATCCAACATTTAATGCTGTCATTATTGAATACAATATCCTTAATGGCGGCCGCCGTGGTCGAGAGGTTAGCGGTGCGCACTATTAGATCCAGGGTTCGAATCCTGGTCCCAGCAACATCGAAGTTTTTTCTAATAGCGGTCGCCTCTCGGCAGGCAAAATTTACTGTCGCACGGTGTAATATAAAGCCGCACATTGAAGAATAAAATTTGGTTTGTTCAAGTGGAGCGTAGGATTACAAGCTACATACATAGATACTCGTACAAACATAATCAAGGACAAAGATAATCTAAAAACAAATCAGGTAAATATATTTAATTTATTTTAGCAACCCCAATTTGCTGAGTTCTATTTTTATATAGATTTATTCATGCACCACGCAGTCACGTATAAATAAATATGTATTCGCTACTCTATCTGCTCAGTTTGTTTGCCGCTGAACACGGAAATGAAGCTTGCGTTCTAGACAGCTTCAACTATGCTGCGGGCGAAGAATTTGCTTCATATATGTTATTTTCTTACTTTCCCATTTCGAACTGATTTTGACGATTCATCGTTTTTTTTATTTTGTTTATTTTATGCTCATTTCTCTACGCCTGTCTACCTACTTACACCTTTGCCTTTTCATAGATTCCTGTTGGCAGAAGGATATGGTCGATTTTTTGGTCAAAGCAATTGACCTCCAAACGAATTGCTTACATCGACTTGTCAAAGTGACGATTCTAGTGATTATTTAAAAAAAATATTTTTTTTTGTTTGTACGTACACTTTTTTTAAATGTTAGTTCAAAGGTCCGATTTGTTTCTAATTTAACGAGCATGTCAATTAATAAAAATGATCAATAAAACTTGAACTAACCAGTTAAAAATGGCTTCTTGAAGCTATTTGGCAAATTATTTTCAAAACTAGCATGTCTTTTTAGCTATCCAAAAAGGTATAATACTTAAATTAAAGAAGTTATCCGTAGGCGGAAGGAAAAATTTGTAAAAATACGTGACTAAAACAAAAAATTTAAATTCTCATTATTTTCTTTAAAGCAGTTTTTTTTTGTAAGTTTTGGACATCATGTCATATGGCTAAATTAATCAGAAATAGTAAGTAATAATGTCCTTAAGTATCTGCGACGACTTTCCCGGTAACCCTGTATATGCAAGTGCGAGTGCTCTACGATATTTATACACCTCCTCCATCTTTATTATACTTTCATGCATCGATGTAAATTTCGTGCGTGTTGGTGATTTATTTTTCTCTTCCCATCTTTCACTTTATGGTTTTAGACCATAATTTTTTCCCCTATTTCCTTTCAGTTTTACTTCTATTAGCCTTTTGTATTAGGTATTTTTTCTTTGTTTATTGTGTAGCAGCCACTTTTTTCCACTTATCATACATTTACCTAAATATGCATGTATCTACGAGTATGTGTTGCTTTACCATTTTCGCTAGAATTTATCGTTCACGCCATAACTCAATAGCTCAGCATTCGCTTCAATCAATGCTGATTGCATTTCGCTGTATATGATGCTCTCATGCTATGCATTCTGATGTTACCACCGTCTATTTTACAACGTGGACTAACAAGTATCGATTATTTTTCATTGCATTTTTATTAGCTTTTATGCACATCGCATGCTGTAATTTCCTAGTTAATTAGTTTTTGCCTAGAAGGTCAGCGCATTATGTTGAAACAAGATTACGTATAGGTAGGCATACATACATACGTACATATGTATAGTCGTAGCTCTGCATAAATTAATTTGCTTATATGTATTCAGCACAAGCCATTAGTCAGATCGATCATGAAGTAGGCTGCTGAAATAAGGTGGGGGAACTATGATCTAATCCACGGGTTTTAACTTAAAAAAACTGCAAAGGAGTGAGTGTATAGATAGGAATTGCGGGTGTCATGCGTACAATGTCAAGAGCGGCTCTTAAGCGTATGTATTTGGTTTTTCATAAAAAGAAGCTATTGAAAACAATGTGTTGGAACGTTCGCTTAACTCAGGAGCACAAAAGATTATTGGGACTTGCAAGGGATGGATCGATGAAGAAAGAAAGTCGCAAGATTTTTTTATTTAAATTTGTTTGAATGTTTTTTATATTCCATGGTTCACTATGATATTTTAAAAACAGCAGAATATTTTTTGACACTTTCGAGACCAGAAGCAAAAACAAACGTAAATGTTGTTTTTGATCTAATGCTATTACCTGTATTATATGCCTTGACCCAGAGTAATTTTTGTCTTAAAATTACCTACATATATTTTTATTAAAAAATTTAACGAAGTATGCAAAATATTTTGCAATTTTTTTTCACTCCGGACTAACTAATCGCATTGCATTTTTAAGACGTTAGACTGTTAGAAACCGCCGTAAACCAAATTTCGATATTTGGTCGATAGCACCCTTTTCTCAGACGCGGTCGCATAAGTATATGTAATTTCATCAAAAAGGGTTTAATATCAAAACCGAATAGGTATGCAGATCTCACGAAGAAATTGAAAATATTAATTCGAGTGATGTATTGTGGACCGATTTTCCGGCATCCCTTGTCAAATTTGGATTGGAGACAAACCGGTTTGGGCCTTGTGCCATTTTTAGCGTAATTTTTCGTTCACACAATAGTACTGGAGCTAGCAACGTCGTGAAAACAGGAATTTTAGGTCAGCTGGTTTTTTGATATGACATCTCTCTCACTCCCTCGGTTAGCGTGGGGGCCATCTGGCAGGCGGTAAAGGTTGCGTTGACTAGTGCGCATCGTATCTTTACATTTAAAAATGCAAATTTTTTAAATCATTTTAGTAAGGATAATTTTCTTTTTATTGGCTTTAACTAGCTTTTAGAAACATAGATTTATTATTGCCAGACATGACCGTTATTTAAAAAAAAAATTATTTTTCAAATCATTTTAGTAAAGCTCAAAATTTAATATCATGTTGATTAAGTACTAATGAATCTTAAATTAATTTGCCAGACAATAATTCGGTTCCTAATGCAAGATCCAGATCGATTTAAAGCTGAAAAGTATTACGCTGCTAGTGAGAGAGATAGTAGCAAAAAAGTGAATTTTCATAGGATTTTAGTATGAAAACTGGAAACTATAACTACTTATCTAACGTTATAACATAAATCTAATTATTGGAGTATCAAAAATAAAATTTTTTTTTTCAAATACATATGTTAAGTCAAATAAAAACTTAAAACTTTTCAAAAACATCAACTTTTATACCGTCGGAATAATGCAAGAAATGCAAGAGAAAAACACAAACATTTTTATATTTATAACAGTTTCATAAAAAACACTGGCTTACAACAAAAATGCGCACCGGATGCCACTATCCAATTCCTAGGCAGGATCGCTTGCTGATTCCAAAATTGAGTATTTTTTCTACAAGAAAGTTTTCGCGATATTTGCAATTTACCGTTATTCAGCTTAAAAAAAGTGGTTCCACTTAATCACGTATATCTTATACGAAATGTAGCAAATAAAATGTAGAAAACTCCCCATTAACGGTATATATGTAAATCAGTTTTCTATAAACTTAGTAGTTTCTGAGAAATTTATTAATCATTCAGATTTTTTCTTTTTTTTATGAAAAAATCAAAAAAAACAGGGGAAAAAGAGTATGTCAATTAACAAAAATCGTCAATAAAACCTGAACCAAACCCTGGCGGTTAAAAATAATAATAATGATAAAATTTTGAATTTTCGATTTTTCACTGTTTCCTACTTCACATCACTAAAAAAGTTTGTATGGAAACTATTTTGCAGATTATTTTAAAAACTGCTTCATCGTCACAATGGATGACTTCCTAATTGTATGTATGCAATGTATTTTTACGAAAATGATGCAAGCAGGAAACATTGCAACTCTGCAAAGTTAAAACTTTGTGTTACCAAATTTCGCATCACTCTTACATTTGGGTACATCTCTATTATAGAAAAATGGACCCCAGTCACATTTTTTTGATTTTATAACTAGATGTAAAATCTTCAAAGGCAGCGATACATTTTAGGTGAATCCATGAATTCATAATAAAAAATGCAGCAAAAAATAGTTACTTTTCCAATTCAGCAGGCATTGTTTATAAATTGCATCGGAAAACTTGTCGATGTGCCGAAAACTTTTATTTGCGCATCGACTACACAGGGATTACTACTAGGAACATACTGCATTGTAAAAGTTTACAGAAGTTGCATTTAGGAATGTGTGACATTGTTCGATTGCAAAGCAACATACATTTAGGAAGTCAGCCAATCATGGTGCAAGGATTACATGACGATTACACTTCGTACACTCGGTCGTGATGTTTCAATTCATTCGGCGTCTAAATAATCGCTTAGAGCAGATATTTTCTGTTTTGTGGTTGAAATATTCGCGAAAGTTGTACAAAAATCTCCAGGTTTAAAATTATGAACAGTGCTGCAATAATTGCAGAGAAAATTTTTCGTTTTCTTTTCCTGAAACGTGCATGCACGGAGAGACTTTTCACAATTTCGTCATATTTGATAGTTAAGACACGCACTTTTATTTAATTTTAATGCAATTATTCACTTTTTAATAATTTACAAAGATTTCATGCATGAAATACTAATTTGTATGTAATTTTAATGCAATTATTCACCTTTTCACAAATTTTTCATCATAAAATGTAAACAAAGAATGCGTGCGCAAGGATTAGTAAACAACAATGTCGTCTCATCCGTTTTTTGCACCTTCTACGATTTGCCGATAACTTGCCAATAACGACAAGTGTGCAGATCTCCATTGAAATGCATGTGTTCGGCGCAAAATTTGAGGGCGAGACGATAACGTAACTATGATTGGACGACAAATGTGCAGAAAGCCTTACCCGATTTGTTATACTTATGAAAATATTTAGGATTATGTGGAAGTCTGCCCCATTAAGGTGCGCATGGCATTTGAAATACGTTCTGCTACAACATTTAAAAGAAACCAGCTGTGGAATCATAAGTGAATGCATTTACGCTCTGAAAGAGGATCGTGGCACGCCATGCTGTTTAAAATCAGTTAACAATATTCGTGCACACATATCTTATGAATAAGAAGCAAATATAATATTTAATGACCTCAGAAACTCAGTCATATGGGGCCTTATGAATGTTCATACACTTTTCCAAAAAAGTTCTTCCATATGGGTGCCGCCATTTTGGATTTTGATAGCGCGAATTCTGCGTCTCGCAGTCATAGACTTCAAATATTTATAAATATTTAGTTATAGAAGGCTTTAACGACTTTTTTAAAAAATGGTCCGCCATATTAGATCTGCCATTTGAATTTTAAGAATTCGCATCCATAATCGTAATAGTAAGTGATTTTTGATTTTGTGACCTTTCCAACATCCGCGTAGGAATAAAACCAATTCCATATGACTTCTGGGTATAATCCTGTGAATTACGCCTATGCATTATTAGGCCCAAACTATTTTTAACTAGAATTAAAATGCAATTTGAGAAATTTGTGTTTTAAATCATAATACATGCATTCATTTGTATACATACATACATATGTGTTTGTCTATAAAGTATATGATAACGTATTTTTATATGAAATGTTATACGCTTAGTAAAATATGTGTACTAATTGTGTTTAAACTATTTCAAATTTTAATTAAATTGATACTATGCAAGGTCGTTGAACTTAAAATTGATTAAGTTATTTCTGACTCCTAGTAGAATAAAATAATAAAATTGTTGACATTCTCTAATTTCAATGTTGAATATTATCAATTTGGTAATGAATATAAAATATATTGTTTTTCATTAAATTGTGCGTAAGTATTAGCAAGTCTTTTCAATCGAGTTAATTCACATATGCTTTGAAAATACTTTATACACAAGATTGGTTTAGAAAAGTGTACAACTTGTGGTATTTTTATTGCTTTTATATGAATTGATGTACATACATATATACTTATTGTATTATTGCATTCAAGTGTTTGTAAATAAAATGTTTGTGGTCCGAATGAATGAAAAATACGAGAAATGTAATCCTGTGAGCCTTCAAGTTTTAGCCGAGTTAAAATGTTCATATACAGTTGCCCACAAAATAATAGGAGTGCCATATTTAGACCAGTTTTGACTATTTTAAAACTGTTTGTTTAATGTTTATTACTTTTTTTTATAAAAGACTAGCTTGTTATATAACGAACGCTATATAGATCTACATTTCAAACTTTGTACAAAATTATAAAAATTCGAAAAATTTTCACCTACATTTCAAACTTTTTATTCAGAATTTTTAGAAAATTTTGGTTCGCAGTTTTATAGCCCATTAAATTTTAGAGTGCAGTGAATGTACATTTGGGCAATCGGAAAGTGGTGTTTACAAAAAAAGGTCACTAATGTTTCCTAAATAGTCCAAGCAGTTTCACGGAAATATTATGCAAAACGAAAGAACTAATCTAACCCACTCAATAAGCTGCAAGATACAATTTTTTACTAAGAAAATTTTGTGTAAATTTTAAAATGAAAACAAGATAAATTATAAAAGAACTTCTTCGTGGAAGATCGGAAATGAGTTCCTACGCGCTGGTGGATAAAAAGAATGCGTTAAAGCAGAATACATTTGTTGATGAATAAAGGCTACTAAGCAGCCAAATAACAGCATTCACTATGAAAACTCATTTGAAATCTTCAAGCTTTTGTTTGTATTATTTTTCTTTAACTTGTGTGTATTTTCAATTTCGCGTGCGCCAAAAGAAAATAAGAATAAACAGATAGAAAAATATACGAGCGAAATTAAGCAAAGAAAAATGCAGTTATAAAATATAGAAAATGAAATAAAAAACGAAACAAAATGATGTAAAGTAAAATATACAAATAATGAGGCATAATTTGATATGACATACATATATCACCGCGAATGAATGCCATTTTTCAACACTATTCTCTTTTCAAATCCTTATATATACATACATACTACAAGTGTTGCAGCTTATACATATGTATGCACTAATGTGTGTGGCAATTCACTGAGTCTTCGCAAGCATAATTTTATTCGCGTACGTAGATATTGCCGAAGTCGATGAACCATGTGGCAGTATATGCTAAAATAAAGTTAAAATAAATAAGTACAAATTTTACAATAGATAAAATTTTACAATTTAGTCAAATTGACTACTAAAAATTTGCCGTCCACGGACCGACCATTGAAGATTGTAGACCTTCCAACTGAATTTCCATTTAACATGGAAAAGGCTATATCGAACGTATGTATGTACATGGCGTATGGCTCACCTAGACGAGATGAGAATGTTACTCATACGCCATATACGTTCTTTCGATTTTAACTTTCCGTACATAAATGGTACATCCAATATGGATCCACCATTTTGAATTTTTTAAATTTGATTTCAGATTCATAATCAGCGACCAATCTAATCGATTTTTATTTTTTTATCCGCAATTTTGAATTTTTCCAATCTTGTTTCTGATTCGTAATCAGCGACCCCGATGCCCCAGAGTAACGAATTCTAAGTGAATCCGATAAATTTTATAAAAATTTTCCGCCATGTTGGATCCGCCATTTTGAATACCGAAATTCTGATGTTATATTCGTGATCAGCGACCCTAAAAACACTAGAATCCGTCTGGATCAAATAACTGACAACTATTTTAACAAACTGAATGACAAATTTATTTACGCATTTACGGACAAGGCGTCTTCTAGGGGTCGCAGCATTTACGTTATATTGAATTTTCAATTCTGCTACGCTTTATTTGATGCATTATAAAGTCGCGAGTCTTTTGACATGCTTTAAGTTAATTTCTTCCCCATAGAATTTTGGATAGAGCTTGGTTTTATCTTGAAAACTCTCCGAATAAAATTTTGTGCAATGCGGACCACGGAAACCAGTGCCGACTTGCAGTCAAAGTTATCAAAATAAGCTTGGTGCAGTTCGCGTGTTTTGTTAATTTACTCATTTTACTTCTGTTTAAGACGGTATTACTATACACTGTAGGGAGTAGGACATAATATTTAGTAAATCTGCGTTTTTGGTTTTTTACCTGGTAGTCAGGATTTTTTCCAAAGGACCATAAATTATAAAATATTTCAAAAAGTTTACACAAAATATGGAGATATGGGTATCAAATGAAAGAATTCGATAAATGACTAATTATAACATTTATTTTCAATTATCCTCCTAGAACATGTCAAAAATGCCCTTTAAAAATATTATTCTTCAAATATTTTAAATTTTTAATGATCTTTGAAGAATCTTAGTTTAATTAAAATCCTATGAATACATATCAAAGGATAAAAATTTTAAAGAATATTTTTCAAATTTTTTAACACTAAAACAATTTGTTTTGTTTATTTAATGTTAAGAAAAGCATTTTTCTTAAAGAAGACAAGTTGAATTTAATAATTTAATGTTCATCGGAGATATTTTGTTGCCAAAAGTAATTTTTGCCGAGTTCCTAAGTTTCGTTAATTACAAAGATATGTATCTTTTCTAGTACAAAAATTTGTGTATCTCCAGAAAACTTGCAATTCTGAACATTTTTTAATTACTAAATTCAACTTTTCTGCTACATTCCTTTTTCTTAAAAAAAATGCCTTACATAATACATATTAAATAAACCAAATCATATGCCTTCTTATTTAATATGTCCCTTCAGGCTGTTCTAACGGTTGTAAATCAGTACAATATGCAAATTATGTTTTGTTAATTTTTTTTATATCATACGGAAAGCCTAGAACACTTTATTTTGTTTATTTAATATTACGAAAGGTATTTTTTTAAATTAGGAAAAAGATTTGTAATACAAGTTGAATTTAATAAATTAATATTCAATACACGCCCTGTCACATCAATTAAAAAATGTTCTAAAATTGCAGTCCTTCAGGACATACACAAATTATTTTACTAGAAAACATATCGGTTTGCTGGCTTGTAATACACCCTTAAAAAGCCACTGTACTCTTTCCTTTAATTACTTTTTTCCGTGTCCTTGCGAGAAATCCTTCCGTCCTATTAAAAATTTAAAGATGCAGATTTAATAGAAATGCGTTCAAATATGGGAAGGATTTCGAATTTATTGCATTTCCAAAGTTTTCATGGACGATTTTGCAGCCTTAATTCAAGTTATTAATCAAAACTTCAACTAAAAGTACGCACGGGTTATCGGTATCGTTAAAAAGATTTGACCCTATTCCGCTTCCGACAGCAAAAGACATAGCCACGGCTTTTTCGAAAGTGATGAAGTTGTCCACGAACTGGCAAACGGTGGATTGGTACTCGTATCTAAGCGAACTGCATGGATTAAATTGCTTTCTTATAATTGCTTCTATAAATGGTTTCTTAATTGAGTGAGTAGGCTTACAGTGTAGTTAATACTGCACAATCATTGGAGACCTTATACAGGTCATGACTTTGGCTATCCGTTAAGTGGGAACGACGTCAAACCAACACCTTCGATTTTAATATTGCATTTCCGTCGAAATAATCGTAAAGAAGTGATCCGTTAAAACTATTCTGCGATCCCCAATCCCGAAGGATACCAGCCAGTTGAAGCGTTATAGGCTTGGATCGGGAAATACTGACTTTTGCAGTTGCTGCTAATCACACGACAGCAGTTGACTATATTTGATTGGTTTCTTCATTAGAAACCTGAGATGTAAATATCAATATTTAATTTCATTGCTTCGAACCGCTGCTCTTTTGGCATTGCTATGGGTGTAAGACACCTATTGATTCGATGAGTACTACGGCACTGTGCCAACTCAGCGGTTGCTACGTGCGATTTTACAGAGCGAAAAGGTATTCCGTGTACACAACATTTATAAACCAGTCCCGTTTCTAACAGATGGAACCGCCATCTCTAGTAAAGCATGCAACGACTCATGCACCATGTCCACAATAGGAAGTAAGGCATTCGGCGATTCCTCGGTAGCTGACTTTAGGTTAAGAAAGCGCAACGCATGTATTTTATCAAGCTACTTCTTGTTGCTGCATTGCTCCTTCAAGGCTTTTCACACCTCCTCTTAGCCACCTGATACATAGATACTTCCAACTGCTCGCAATGGTGGCTTGTCGTAGTGTACCCAATTTATAGGCTTCAGGGTAAGAGGAACGAACAAGTGTTTTGAAGTCATTTTTGAATCCAGGGACTTAGCTTTAAATCGACTGGAAATTCCTCTAGACTCATAGCAAACGTATTTAGATTCGAAGGGCCATCATTTCCCTTCTGAATGTTATACAAATTTTACAGAAGAATTTGATCCATAGAGTGACACCCCGATTAGTACTTATAAAATTGTGTACGCGCTACGTCAAAAAAAAAAACACTGTGCATTTGTACAGATACAAATGCCTTTGATGAAGCTCGATTGCAATGCGGATGCAATGGATACAACTGTGCAACTGTGTCATTTTGCAGCCTTTCATTTAAGCTCCTTTTTAAGTGCATAGAAATGACACAGAAACGGTGTTAGCTACAAAAGTGCCAGCAACAGAAACAACACATAGAAAAGAAGGAAAAAAAAGAAAACTGAATATTAGTGTTACAAAGCAGGGATGCATAAAGATATGCAATTCCAAAGACAGGAAAAATGTGTAGGAGAAATGACATTTGTACATACGTACTGAATGCGAATAGCAAAGCATAGGTGGATTGAAATGAGATCGCGAGAAAATTTGTAACCATTCATGAAGAAAAAATAACGAGAGGCTTTAAAGAATGTGTCTGTATTTGCACATACCTAAGCATACTTAGACAAATATACGTACATCCATATGTGCCTATTTACATACAGATATGTATGAAGCATTGCGTATGATGTTGGCAGGAAACGAGCAACGCCTATTAACACTAACGAAAAATGAACAAATGGTGGGAAGAATTAAATTTGGATAAAAAGGAGATTTTCGATTTTAATGCATGCATACATAAATAGATAGAAGTGAATGACACATTAGGTTACACTTTCTGTTTTTTTTGCGGTTGAAATCTTTTGCTGTTCTTACCATACCACGTCCGAGCTCGCTTGTGCTTACAAAGCGACAGCTTCGTTATTTTATTTATGTCGAAGGATGTGTTTAAAATTAAAATAGTAAAGCATACAGATATACATACATATATACATATGTATGCTTACTTAGAAACTCCCGCGCTGACTTCCTGCGGCGTTTTCCTTTTGTGTGTTTAAATTGAAATCGTAACGCGCGAAACGTTTTTCTTGATGGAGACAAACGATGCGCGGCTCACGTTGAGATTAGGCAAGACGCCAAAAGTGCAAATGAAGAATAATGGCTTTGTTGAGGGAGTAGAAGGAGTAAAAAAATTATTGCTGTCGTAATTTGCTACCCGTTTAAATGGTTTTGAAAAGCACGTTTAGCAAGTTTACTCAGATAAATGTACTGCGTTGCATATTTTGCTTTTTTGTGTATTGCGAACATGCATAAGTTGCAATTTTTTTAAAGAAATATTCGCTACAAATGAGCGATATTTGGGTGTCTTGTAATTTACCGGAATTTCTCAATTAATTTCAATGGCTTGAAAGCAATTTGTTAGTAATACAAGCAGCAGGGTTTAAAAATTTGTGTTTAAGCGAAAAATTAAATATTTGGACTCTTAATTATATTTAACACGGAAGCAGAACGGCGAGTAGAGAACAAAAAAAAGCAGCAAAGTGAGTTTTTTTTAGAAAAACTATGGACCGCCACGGCATGTGCACCACAGATCATCTGGTCGACTATAACTTACGGTCCTAGTGTGTTTGAAAAGCACTGGATAAAAGTATTAATCAGGAAATCATCGGATGGGCGTAAGGACCAAAAACTTCGCTAATTCCTTCTCTCCTTTACGAAGATACGCCAGTCGATCACAGAAAGTGTAGACCGGCCCTTCTGCTCTTGGCCCCCCATTGTGTTCTTGGATGCAATTGCTTTCATTGTCCTGCATAGGTGCCGAGTCGAAGGATCTTTTCACCGGATCATCATCATCCATGACAAAGACGGCGCGCAGTGGTTGTATTTTTGTGCGTCTGACTATGACTATAATGTTGTACAAATCGTTATTCCATCTTCTTTGGCACCCGTCGAACACACGAATCATGCCATAGATATTTCATAGAATAGTTCTTTCAGAAGCCCTCAAATCATCCTCGTCATTGTTCGACATCATCCATTTTTCGGCAATATATATAAGTAGCACCTGTTGGCAAGAGTTATTCTTCGCTTGATCTCCATGCTGACATTTCTGATGGTGCTTATGGTGGATCCTAAGTAGACAAAGTTCTTCACTACTTAAAAATTATAACTGCCGACAGTACCACTTTGTGTGTTGCCAGGAGGTACTTCGTTTTATTTTTGTTCACTGCTAGACCACAGGCAGCTTCTCTTCGTGCTATCAAAATAAGCTATAAAATCGACGAAAAGGTGGTGTGTGTCTATTTTCTTATCCAAGGACTTTTCCAAGATTTCACGAATTGTCAAAATCTCGTCGATGGTAGACTATGCAGTTCTGAAGCCACACTGA
>JAPVRG010239954.1:0-12246 GCA_029783565.1 Rhagoletis cerasi
CCCAAAAAAAAAAATGGCGAAAAATCACCGAAATTAAGTACAAGTTAGGCAAAGCATATTAAAGTTAAGTCACATGTGACTGCTGGGACATATTTCAAAACAGTCTCGAAGCCACAATATGACCATTTTAACTATTAAAAGATGTTAAAATAGTACACCACGTGTTTATTGTTACTTCTAGAAATAACTGAATTCATTAAGTCATATTTGATGTTAGGAAAACAAAATTTATGCTTTTTTTCGTGACTGGTGGGACACGCGACATGCATCTGTTAAGAAAAGAAATACACAAAAACCTACATACCTTTACACTTTATTTTTATGTAATAAGTTAGTATTTTCTCCGCTTTATGTAAAATGTACGCGCCCGCTTTCTCCAACTGACAAAATAGCCAACAAAAGCGATGATAACCTTATCAAAATTCATCCCAAAGGTAACTATGTATGAAGAAAAACTTTCCATAGACAAAAACTACAATTTTTTTTTCATTTTTTAATATTTTTCAACAGATTAATGACATATAGTCATTTAGCTATATCTTACAACAGAAATAGAGGCAATTAACGGAATTTTAAAATTTATGTCGTTTTCCTTTTTTACATGGAATGCCCCATAATAAAAATAAAATTGAGAAAAGTAGAAGTTTCTAGCAGCGGGAATGATAAAACCATCACAGGGTGTAGATTTCTTCGTTTTTTTGAACGCCTATAATTTTAAAAATACAAGATATAGATTTTTTTATGTATTTTTCAGATAACTATTATGCCGAGTTCATCGGAGTGCACTCCTGCCGGCAACGTCTACCACAAAGTCACAGCAGGGGTGCCGCGGGGATCCGTACTGAGCCCCTTACTGTGGAACATAATGTATGACGGTATATTGCGCTTGCCGGTTCCTGAAGGTGTAACCGTCGTTGGTTTTGCTGATGATATATCGCTTGTGGTGGTATAAAAAACGCTTAGAGATATTGCGCACATCTCAGAGAACGCAGTATCGATGGTAGAGAAATGGCTAATGTCAAAGTCTCTTACTTTAGCCGCCCACAAAACAGAGGCGGTCCAAATTAGCAGGCGAAAGAGGGTGGATAAAGTCGAATTAAGAGTTGGCGGTACAACGATCGAGTCTAAGCCGTATGTCAAATACCTTCCCGTCTTACTCGACCATCGTTAAGCTTCCGGGACCACCTGGAGAATGCCAACAACAAAGCTGCAGTGGCTACCACAGCGCTGTCTAGAATTATGGCAAATACTAGTGGACCACGCCAACAATGTAGACAGCTACTAGCAAGCGTAGTGAGAGCAATAATACTCTATGGTTCTACGATATGGTTCCAGGCATTTAAACGAGGATCATATGCCCGAGGAATTAACTCCACATATCGTCGATGCGCTCTACGTGTGTGCTCTGCATTTCCGGTGTCAGAAGATGTTGCCCTAGTTATATCAGGGCTATTCCCTCTTGATATCGCCGCACAAGAGCGACAGGTAACAAAAAAAGGTCATCCAAATACTGAGCGCGAGGTTTACAAGAGCGCAGCAAGGCAAAAGGGTATGGCCCAGTGGCAAGCAAGATGGGATGCTGCCTCAAACGGTCTGTGGCACGAAGAATATCCGTTTTGTCAGATTTGCGACCCAGAGACCAAAGAAGACGTAGAGCATGTCTTATTTACTTGTCCGCGATTCAGCGATCACCGACGAAGATTGAAAGAAGCTTTGGGACTTGACGTTGCACCAGAGAACTTAGTTCTGCGAATGATCGAGAGCGAGGAGGCGTGGAAGGCGGTCTGAAGTGTATTAGCAGAAATTATACAGCAGACTGGGAACGGAGACCACGACGTTCATACTGAGATGACTGACAATTTCGACTTGGAAATTTTCGAGCAATTTGCTCAAACGTCCTCCTGGCGAAATACTTGACGGTAGTACCAGGCGGGGGCCACGGGCGAGAAGAGGTGGTTTTAGTGGGTTAAAGTCTGACACTGACGGGGTTAAGGCTTTCAATGCTTTCCACCCGCTAAAAAAAAAATATTAAGAGATTCCTTTACGGTAATACAATAGGCCCAGGACACCCTAGTAGCTGGCAGCTACTAGCTGCTTTATACAGCTGTAGATGAACCATTGGTATGATATAGAACCTCTCACCCAAAGTCATTTCCTGGCTCCAAGATAACATTACTAAGCTTATTATGTTGTATGCTATGTCCTGGCCCCATGATATCATATATTCTATTATATCTCGATTAAGTTCTATCATGCCCTTATTTAGGCGATCTTAATAGAAGGACTACCGGTGAAACGAATCTAATAGAAATCCTGGAAGTTTGTTTCGGTGACTTCGTAATCTCCATCTGGTGGTATCCGTGCCACTCCCACAATATACCAAATAAAATATAATATCACGCATTTTTGCGCAAATTGCAAAAAACAATATTCGGAAATGCATAATCAAAAAAAAAGAATGAAAGAAAAAGTTGTATCATCGTGCGCACTCTGCAACCTGCACCCTGTGCACGCTGGTTCTCGGCTTTATTTAGCCCGGACACACTGTTAGGTTCGTACCTTTGCAGAAAGTTGCTCGGAATTTTTGTTCCAAAATATTTTACAGCACGTAGCTTGCCCAGCCATGTTGTATTCGCGCAATATTGCTCACCACTCGCTCGAAAATTTAGCAGCTACAAACACCAGCAGCAACTTCTTCCAACTGTTTGACCAGAAGATGGCGCGCGAATTGGCTGTCAAAAAAGTCCCTAACTAAGTACATTTATGGTCCCAGAGACATTGCATGTAAAGTGATTCACGAAAGTGGTTTTTTATTTCCAAAAAGCGATTTGCCGGCAAATTTTCTTAAAACGCTTCTATTCGCTTTGCTAGGTTCACTAAATTTTGCAAAATTCGCTTTAATATGCAATTTCGTAAACAAAACTATTAAGTTGTCATTGGAGCGAAATCATTTCCGATGTCATTTGATTTTGGCATAGCTGAGTTCCGAATATGCAAAAGTACTTCTGGAAATATTGAAGACATCATGCGTTGAAGAATTTTTTGCCACAAATCGTACATCAAATGGAAGGTATTTTTATGCTCGTTTTAATAAACGTATTTTTCCGTATAGTTAATTACGTAATTTTTAAAGAAAATTATCAATTTTTAATAAAGAAATGGGCGTATTTTGTTTTTTTTTTTGTTTTTACCAATTTTATATCAATTAGAGATATAAAAGTTCATAAAATATGAAAGGTATTTTAGTCGCCTTTCCAACTGTATCTATATTTTGAAAATCGGTTGAATATTTTTCCAAATATAAACTTTGAAAAATTTCGAAAATTCCATATTTACCCCTCCCTAATACCCCTCCTATTAATTTGTACCAAAAAAAACTATACCATTAAAATCAATAGGAAGTGGTGGACCAAGGGCCACTTTTTCATTTTTTTTTATCTTACCTTCCGCTATACTTGTACTTTCTTGTTCGACACTGGTGTGAAGACACCCTTATTATTCTGTCAACCCACTCAGCTGTGCGCATTTTGCCGACGCATTTTATAAACAAATCTTTCTCCAAGCTAATAAAAATCTTTTAATTCAATAAAAATTTTATAAAATGGATTTGGAAAACGAGCGAGTGCTTAAGCTGATATTCCCTGATGGTGTACCAGGTGTGTAATTGAAAAACTCACTGGAAACAGGATTATAGTATCTACATCTATTTCTAGAGAATCTCCGCGAAAATCCGGAGCTCTACAGCTACCTTGCCAATTTGGGCACCTACAAAGTCGAGCAGCTGAAGAAAGAACAAACACGCTTGGCTGACGAAACCAAACGCATTGTAGAGCAGACGCAGGATTTAGCGATTTCAAATTACAAAACATTCATACGCACCGCTGAGAATTCGCGTTCAATTTTCACTGAGTTCCAAAACGCCGAAGAGCAAGTGGGCACATTGCTGAGCAAGTTGCCAGTTTTTACAGCAGAATGTGAAAGTTTTCTAGCCAAAACGGAGGATATCAACGAGAATAGACGCATTAATTCGATTACGTTGAAGAAGAATGCGGAGCTGTTGGAAATACTCGAGTTGCCACAGCTAATGGAGCGTTGCATACGCGAAGGTCGCTACGAGCAGGCGCTCGAACTGGCGAGCTATGTGCAAAAGTTGGGACACAATCACAGTGATATACCGATTATAAAGGTGGGTGATGGAGTTGGAGGTTATAATGCAATTAGTTAGCTATTTCATGCGTTTTATGTGTTCATATGCACTTACAGAGCATCGTGCACTCAGTTGAGGCGCTTTGGCACACAATGCTTGTGCAATTGGTGGCACAACTTCGCACCGATTTACAGCTACCCAAGTGCCTACAAATTGTTGGCTACTTACGACGCATGCAAGCATTTGGTAATAATGAATTGAAGCTGAAGTTTTTGCAAGCGCGCGATGCTTGGCTTATAGGCACGCTAAAAGCGATACCCAGAGATGATGGTGAGTATGTTTTGAGTTGATTGATTTTTATTATTAATATTAAACATATTCTGTGTAATTTAGCTCAACAACATTTGACCAAAACTATTGAGGTAACACGTATCAACCTGTTTAATATTATAACGCAATATCGCGCAATATTTCCGGATGAAGAGCCAAGCTCAGTTACAGTCATCAAACCGCTACAGGGTGTGACCTGTGATGGTGAACGCCTATTCCAGGCATGGCTGCATAGGAAGGTAATCCACAAAAGGGCTTAGAATGTGTTTGTTGTTGTTGTACTAGCCAAAAGAAGTTCAGCAAACAACGCCAGCAGTATTACTTATTCGCTGCTAGCGAATGAGTCTTCTTATATTAGCCAATGAAATTAGATTGTGAAACGTCTGTAATATCGGCTTGAGCAAGATAAAAGTCCACCGTATTCCACCGGATGGGGCAATATATAAACTAGATGTGCTTTCAACATCTCTCCTCCTACCATACCGGCCCGGGAAACCCAATCTTGAACGTTTACTTCAGCGCACTCATAAAATATTAAATTGGATAGGGGAAAGCGGTGCTGTTGTAGCATATATAATCTATTTTTATAACAACAACAACCAACAAGATTTTGTCTTATTTTTATTTATTTTTGAATCAAAATTAAATTAATACAAAAATGCTCTTCCAGATCGATGATTTTCTCCAAACACTCGAGTCCGACCTGCAACGCGGTGTCAGCTCCTTCGACACCGTACTCGGGCAATGCATGTACTTTGGCCTGTCGTTCAGTCGCATTGGTGCCGATTTTCGTGCGCTTATGGTACCCATCTTCCTACGCGTAATAAGAAAGAATTTCGAAAATGCCATTTCCAAGGTGAATCAAAACTTTGCGCAAGAAATCGAACGCTATACGCTCATTAATAAGGTGACACTGCATACGCGCGCTCACAAAGTGGACACAACTAGCGCCACCACAGCGCAGGAACAGGGATCATTTACACCGCCGGAAACTTTGCTCGATTTTCATCCGCTAGCGGCGCTATGCAATGGCTACTTGAATGCCCTCAACGAGTTACGTCTTTGCGCGCCCGTCGCTTTGGCGAATGATGTAACGCGTGCGCTGCAATCATCGCTGGAATTTGTGGCCACCAAGGTACTCGGTTTCTATAGACAGGAGCAGCAGGCTTTCACAAACGGTGAACGCGAGGCATTTGTGAAATTGTGTTCGTGTTTGGCCTACGATTTGATACCCTACATGCAGCGTTGCATACACGCCATATTTCCACAGCAAACACTCACCAACCATTTGGGTATAAATCTGCTGACATTGGAGCAGCAGCAGATCACTTACTTGCAACAGCAAAAGATCTTAGAACCACTCAGGCATCTGCTGCCAAACAAAATGCCGGATGTGTTGTTGAAGCTTGAGCAGACGAAGGTTACGGAGGCAACGGGGGTGCAGCAGAGTGCCACAGCGACCATTACTGCAGAGTGATGATCGTTTGAATGGGAAACATGCAATAAAAACTAACATAGAATAGCTACATACATACATACTAATGAAACATAAAATGTCTTAAGACCATAAATTAATAAAGCAAAAATAAACAAAATGAAGCACCAATACATGCACAAAAGCTGCCAAAAACTCAATTATACGCTACAACTGACCACAAATGTCAAATTCATATGCATGTATGCCTCCCCAACAGCAAACCACCCTCACGCTTCATTGCATCCTCCCACATATTAGGCGTATATATGTACATGCATATGTATGTTTGCCTGCACAACAATACAAAGCAATGGTGAATACAGATACACTATATGTATAATGTAATTTATGAATTACAATTAAAAAGGAAAAATTAGCCACATGAGCTGAAGCGCAAACAAGTTGAGCCGCAGCAGCAGCCACCCACACATCCAATCAGCCATGCATACATTCAACTATCTATTCATACAGTTTCACCGTTACCCTCGCTCTCTTCCTTCACATTTTGTTATTGGTAACTCGAATGGTCGCTAGCTCGAAGTTTTATTTCACTACTTTAGCATTTGTGCTTTGGTCATCATTTTCTGTGCAGCTGGTGTAATAAAACTCCCCATTTGGTCATTTGGCAATTATCCCGATAAATTAGCAAAAATAGTAGCGACGCCGGCAATCCACAATGTCCAAGCTGCACACATATATGTACATACATACATATGTACTTATGTACGTCCATAACTAACTGTCAGGACAATAGCTGAAAAGCAAATAAATGAGCAAAATTTTAGCGGCGGCAATAGAGGCAGTGGCAAACGACATAGTTAACTGTGCTTCAGTCATAGGTTCGAGCGATTGTATGCTCGAAAGCTGACAAAATCGACAAATGAATGGACAAGTAGATAATTTTCACATTTATAAAATGAACAATGCGCTTAAGTAGCACCAAAAATAATGGAAAGGGGTGAAGTGAACCATAACGTTGGGAATTAGCAAGTGTTATGGATATATTTTCGAATATCTGTTGACATGTAATTACATACGTACATATATACAATGTGCCACAAGACCGTACCGAAAAAAAAGTTCGCCGTACATCTCTGAAGTATTTTTGCAGTTTCGAAAAATTGTTTTTTTGGCCGAACCTAGGTTTCGCCTTTTTACATTTTTCGTCATATCTTAGGTATTTACAGTCTCATCTTAAATTATGATATACCGAGGATACAATTTTTTTTGTTCTAAATTCCATTGACCTCAAGTACCCCGTTCTAGTACTTACCCACCAGATCTCAGTTCCTACCACCCTAAAGTAGCACCCTAATGTCAGTAAATGAAAGCTCGCCAAAATCAACAAACTTTTGTTAAGGAAGTATGTCGCGTCGAAGGCAATTTCGATTTTTTTTTTGCGAACGTAGGGGTCGCCTTTTAACATTTTTCGTCATATCTTCAGCATTTACAGTTGAATATTAAAATGTGATATATCGATATGTTTGTCTCGAGGATACAATTTTTTCGTTCTAAATTCCATTGACCTCAAATACCCCGGTCTAGTACTTACCCACCAGATCTCAGTTCCTACCACCCTAACGTACCAATCAAATGTTAGCAAATTAAAGCTCGCAAAAAATCATTAAACTTTTGCTAAGGAATATATTCCGTATCGAAGGCAATTTCGATTTTTTTTTTGCCGAACGTGTGAAGCCTTAACATTTTTCATCATATCTTCAGCATTTACAGTTGTATCTTTAAGTGTGATATATCGATGGTTTTGTCTCGAGGAGAACATTTTTTGGTTCCAGAGTTCATTGACTTCCAAGTACCTCGTTCTAGTACTTACCCACCAGATCTCAGTTCCTACCACCCTAACGTACCACTCAAATGTTAGCAAATTAAAGCTCGCAAAAAATCATTAAACTTTTGTTAAGGAAGTATTTTGATTATTCCAATAGAGTTATTTAAAAAATTGTTTACTATTGCTGATTATAGGTGTCACCGAAAAATATAAAAAAACGACCCCTAGGTTCGGCCAAAAAAAATTTTTTTTTTTCGAAATTGTCTTGCGAAAATACTTTAGACTCAGGGGTGTACGGCGAACATTTTTTTCCTTGTTAGGTGATACGGTCTAATGTACATCTACAGGGTTACCGGGAAGGTCGTCTTATATAATTAAGGACATTAGATTAATTTGGTTATGTGGTAATTTTGAGATTACGGCACTCGATAACGAAATCGTTTGATCAATTTGAAAAAAAAACCTGCCAGTATATTTCATGCGATTCGAAATGAGCAATCATCCGATAACGGAAGTCGTCATTCGGAACTAAAATATACCATAATATATCAGTCAAATGCTTGCCTTGGCTTGTGTCACTTTTGACTTTGTCCTAGCCTGCGCATAATCCTTAAGTGGCAACCGCAAAAGTTGGCACTGCCGTCTTCCGACACCAATAAGCAGCAACCCGAGCAACGATAAGTGGAATAAGCAACAGGTAGACAACCCCACTTATCTTCCACCACCTGAATCGCAACCATCCTCACAAGGCAGAGTACTCAAACTCAACTGCAACGTTTACCGGAGTAAAATCGAGAAGATAAGCGTCTTTATGGGTCGTCATGGTATATTGATAGCTGCGATCCAAGAAGCGATGGTGCACAGCAACTCAATCCTCTTGAGTAGCACCGGATACAATTTGCTCCGTAAATATTGCGAGCAGAACAATAGTGGGTGCCTAGCGTTTATCACTCGCCGCACCGTGCGTTATCGACACATCGAAGAAGATATCCATTGCAGGGATAAGGCTCTAGAATGTCAGGATATTGCTATCAGAGAAGGTAATGTATAAACCCTGTGTCACCTGCTGCCCGGCAGGATATCAACCTAATATAGGTGCGCTACCCTCAGATGATAACCGTGACTTCAACGCGTATTTACTATGATCTTTTGCAAACGACCTGAGGAGAATTCTACTAGCAGGGTAGATAGACCTTTCAACACTCTGCACCATGAACGATGACACTCACACAAGGGTTATGGGTATTTGCAGCGGCTCGCTCGATCTAACAACAGTTTGCGCCGGTTTCATAAATGGAATAACATGGCGATCTATGCTATCGCTTGCATCAGACCAACTCTTAACCGCCTCAATCAAAAAATCCGCCAACTTTGTTTCCGCGGACCCTTTCCGTACCTACATACTGCAGAAGCTCGCTGTGTCCAGCTGGACGCTTAGTCCGCCCTTATTTATCGGCTGAAGCTAATGTACTCGCAACAGGGCGTGGCCAGGTTGATCTAGGGGATTTCCGTATCAAGAATTCTTGATTTGGAGATTCGGCAACTTGCAAATCAGCATAAGCGAAAGAAATGAGATAAACACTTCAAGAAATGCAGCTTCACTGCTGGTCAACCGTGAAGTGTTTATCCAACCCGACAAAGTTTGATGATAGGATGGAAATCACATTAGGATGGCGCTTCGTCGGATACGAAGAAATGCGCGAGTTAATTAAGCTGGCATCCTGTCTGTGAATATGGCCAAACTTCTAATGACCGGAAGGCTGCACAATATCTCATAACTTGGAATGTTATTTAAGTCCGTTAGGGTTCTCATTAACGTAGCATATTTGTCGTAGTTAGATTATGTGAACCCAACTTAAAAGAAGGTTACTCGCCTTAGATTTCGACTATTGATATTAAAGTTTAGTCTTTCTAAGAGGTTAGAACAATCAACTGATCCATTTACGATATTGGACAGAAAAAAGGGAAGCGAGGAAGGAGAGTCTGCTACTCAAGGGTTTAATATTCAGCAGGAGACAGCGCGATTCATATGAAGGGGTCCAGGGCCCAGTAAAATTTAAAGAGCGTAAAGCAAATATGATGAATATTTCCGGATTCGTTCTATGCAGCCTATATATGAAGAATGGTACGGTCTCCAGATGAAAGAGGCATAGTCGAGTCTTGATTTTAGCAGAGAAAAATAAAGTATATTCAGAGCGTAAGGATCTGAAATTTTTTTACGGCGAAATAAGGATAGCATTGCATAACATTTTGAAAAAATATAAATAATGTGGGCAGAGAAACTCAGTTTCGTTTCGAAATAGACACCTAAATCCTTAAATACAGAAACCGAATTGAGAAGGGCTTCCAATATGTAGTAGCGCGTAGGGAAAGGTCTAAACTTTCGGGTGTATGTGGAGTGAGAACACTTACTAACATTCAGGAATAGATGATACCAGATGGACCAAGAATGTAGTCTATCAAGGTCCGCTTGAAGAGCAATGCAATCGTTCAGATTTTTAATTGCAGAGTATATCTTGAGGTCATCTGCATAGAGAAGAAATTTAGATGTTTGGAAGCAGGAACTGATATCATTAATGAATAAACAGCAAGAACGCCAAAATGCTACCCTTCGGAACGCCGGATGGCCCTTCAAAAGGTCGGGATGAGAAATTGTTAATAGCGACCACACAGAGTCTATTAGATAGGTATGATTTTATCTATTCAAGGAAAGTGGAGTGAAAACCAAAGCTTGATAATTTAGAAACTAAGACATTGCGAGATACTCTGTCGAATGCATTTGAAAAGTTTGTATAAATTGTACCGAGGGTATCAAACCCTTCTTGGAATGCAGTAAAACAGTCTTCGGTAAAAACCGCAAGGTTCGATTCCGTCTACCTTCCTTTGACAAAGCCATGTTGATTGGTGCAGATCAGGCTACTCACAGAAAAAACAGCTATTTTCCTTTAATGATTATTTAGAATATTAAGATACTGTAGACAATTTTCGTTCTTATTGCCGTTTTTGAATATTCGGGTTATAGAGGGTTCTTTCCAATCATCAATGAACTTGCCAGAAGATTAGGACATATTAAAAATTAGAGTTACCGGTTTAATCAGAGAACACTTTTTGAAGATAATTCCAGCAAGACCATCCATGTCCGTTTGTTTAGAGGAATTTATACCTTCGATACCTCTCATAACATCCTTCTCAGTTAAAACGAGCGTACCGAAAGCAAGAGGGGACTCGGGGATAAAACACCTCTCACGGATATTATTTGAGTCTGAAACGAAGTTTGAGCAAAAAAACTTAGCAAAAATATTAGCAGCGTGCTTGTCGATATAAAAAATCGAGAAAGGAATATTAAAACTTGATTTCTTGGCTTTAATATAACACCATAAGGCCTTCGGGTTACTTTTAATATTGGCTTCATACTTATTAATGCATTTTTTGTAAATTATTTTTATATATTTCTGTTCCTTGTGTCATCCTAAAGGAATTTGCCATAACCTATCGAATACAGATAGGGATTTAGAATGCGAATTTCTTCTTCTTGGCGAAATTTTTCTACCCGGGAATAGTTTACGGTCTTTATTTGTCCTCAGCGTAAGTGATTCCAAATACATAATTTTTTTGCTTCATATACTATTTTATGTTTTAACAATTTTGGGTCTATGTATCTTCACGAGAATTGTCCCCAAACAAATTCAAGAATTCATATATGTAGGTATGTGCTTGTACTAGAATGTACGTATGTATATGTACATATGAATCTGCCTGTGCGAGAGTTTCTTCGACATATTTATGGTTGCGCTCACTAATTGCAAGCAAATGCAAATCTAATTGTGAGGCCGTACTAATAATCGCCGATATAATTGAGTGCATAAACCACAATATATCTGTAAATATGTATGGATGTATGCAACTGCAAAGACCCATTAAGTACATATCCATTCAAGAGCCTATGTGTTAGGTTTGTGGCTATTAGACGTTCCAAACTGACAAATGCAATCCTCCAAAAATATATCTACATACGCGAAAATTTACCCACCGACCAATAAAATATAAGTACATACCGGCGAGGTCAAGTGATGGGATACATTTGACTAACAAAAACCGCGGTGTTACAACGATAAATTGAAACTGACGCATAACGAACAAATAAAACCTATTCAGCAAAATGTTGCAAAGTAAAAGCAAAGCAAAGCAAAGTGCAAAGCAAAGTGCAAAGCAATTGATTGGTTGGATAGGCGTTTTGAGGCTCTAAGCGGCAGAGGGGCATGCCAGAGTGTGCGGTCAGTTCAAGGCGAGTCAATATTTATGCAATTTCGCGCGCAATCACTAAAATTCCACGAAAAAAGCGACCAAAATCCCACATCACAACTACAACTACAACTAAATTTTTCTTTCTTTATTCACTATTGCCCAGCGCGCTTGGTCGCGTATACGCCCCAGTGCACCAAGGACAACGAGGCAACGTTATTCATATACGATATGCAATTTCGCGAAATAAATGAATACACGCAT